>PNEQ01040600.1:97529-115807 GCA_003012365.1 Medauroidea extradentata | reverse complement strand
GTGGCAAACGACTCATTTTTTTAAAGCCTACGTATAATTGTGCATAGTATGACTTCACACGCTCTCAATTTTTTTCAACCCATTTGGTTGAAAACTTTTTGAGTTTTTTGCACCAACGTGAAAAAAACTACCGGGCATGGCCTTAAACATGAAATTTTTGAATGGATTCGTTTTTGACTAGAGTATTATGTTAAGCCAATGGTTTTTTTATGAGTGAAATTTTTCTTTGCATTCTTTGAAATAGTTTCTGCAATTGACTTTGAAAAAAATATGGCGGGTACAAATCTTGTGAGATGTTCGGATGATCTTGGAAAATTATATGTCAATACAGTTCTTCTTTTGTTCCAGGTAAGCATCACTCGTATTAGGACCAATGTACGTCGAGGTAAACCTGCAGGTAACTGATGGGGCCATGCCCTGGCTAGCATGGAATGAAGTTGACCTTTGTACGGTGAGTTTATTCACGTGGCTTGAAGAGAACGTCCTCTGTGAGAGATTTTAGTGTGGTAATTAGAGACTTTTCTT
This sequence comes from Medauroidea extradentata, assembly GCA_003012365.1. Classification (NCBI taxonomy): domain Eukaryota; kingdom Metazoa; phylum Arthropoda; class Insecta; order Phasmatodea; family Phasmatidae; genus Medauroidea; species Medauroidea extradentata. The sequence continues at coordinate 115,282 of PNEQ01040600.1, read as the reverse complement.
TCGTTGGGCACGTGACTTGCTTTGTGTAGGGATGTTCGGACTGAAAATGCCGCGAAATATTGCGTATTATTTAAAAAGTTTCAATGTTTAAACTAAACGATAGGCGGCCACGAGTTTTGTACTGTTCATACAAGACGCATGCACTTTTGTTAACTAAAAAATATTTGAGTTTGAGGTACAAGGAAAATTGAAACTTGTCAGAAATTGGGATTAGTGAAACAATAAAATTAAGTAAACATTATAAAAATCCCAACTTTCAGCACGTCACCATTTATATTTTTCACTTGATGCGCGAGTTCTAGTATCTGATCAAAACTTTAATACCATACAACCTTCTTAAGTATTCTTAGACGAACTGCCATGCTAAATTGAAGCGTAAGATAATTTATTTCATTTCCACCCGCCATCCGATTTTTCTAGTATTATCAGTTACATGAGATCTTACTTTAAAAAAAGTAAAACATAATAATTTAAAAACAGCACTAACAGTTTTCTTAAATATTTTATGACACACGTTTTGCAGTGACCTCTGCATATTTAGCACTGTATGTCTGATCTAGATACAAGTAAAATAACGGAAGCTTACTGACTTCAGTAGACAATACCAGCGGAGATTTCTTGCTGATATACATCGAATTAAACGGGATACTTCAGCTAGTGTATAGCTCGTGACACGTCTGTGTCAATACGACGCAAACAAAACTATTACACGTAGTCACTTTGTATAGTCTTACTTATTCATTACTTATATTCCAGATTACAGTGCAATTACCTTGAGTTATGCTATTTCGTTTATTTGCAAACCCAATGACCAATTAGAGTGAAGTGAAAAAGTACTAGTTTAAATTAATGGTATCGAACTCTTGTTTTCCTTTTTTGAGTATTGTTACGGTATTTAACTTTAGATTTCGTGAGAATGAATTTTGCAACTAACCAGAACAAGTATATGTGGCATAGCAAAGCTTTTATTAAAAACAAATTATAACTAGAATCTTGACACGTCATTTTATAAAGCAATGCAATGGTTTTCTTTATTTCGGGCACAACAGCAATTAACAACATATTCATGGCTATATGAGATTTGCAAGACTCAGCTTAATTTGTTAATTCAGGATTCCGTCATTTGTAAGCATAAAAATTAGAACGTGACTGAAACATTTGGAGCATACATTTCAATCTTCTGAGAAAAAAAAAGTCCTAAACTATTTGGATGTATGTTCAGAGTGCTTCAAAGGGGATCACTTTACTGTAAGTAGCCAATTAACAGCTCACGGCGACGTTATAGCATTTTTTATGTTAGTTTCCAGTGCTGGCAAACTTGTAAAAAAAGACTAACAAACAGTTCATATATATAATGTTATGTCTGTAGACACGGTATGTAGCATCGATATACTTGTTCTTGGTACTGTTAAAACAAACAAGCAAGTAGTACAAAACTTTTTTTCGTAGTACGTTTTGTTATGAATAAAACAGAAAGGCAAAGTTTAATTTAAAAATCAAAACAAGAGTGTTGAATATGTATTTGTTAGCCACGTGTAAAAATTTGTCAAAGTGCAGGATAATCGTCTGGACTTCATTTAAATAATAAAGTATATTCCTGTGACTGAAAAAAAAATTCAAAATTATTTACGCAGTGTAACGATGGAAATATATTTTATTGCGTAAAACAATAAACATTCCTGTGTGTTACTTTACGTTCCACTTTTCTATTACCATAAGCTTAAATATGTGCATAGCAAGTAACGCTTAATAAATTAACGATATGTAATTTTTTTTTGTAGTCAGAGCGTAAGAAACTGAATATCGCACATCCGTTAAAGATTTATTCTAATAAAACGCAGTAAATCTCATCTTTGCCCAGTGTTATTACAGAATTATTTTCAAATTTTGAACTCACGAATGGCCTTACTGCGTTTCCGATCTCATTACTTCAGTTCCGCCCGTACACACTGGACGCTGTGTGTAACTATTCGGCCTTTATTATCCAATTAGCCACTTCTTCTCCAGTACTAATAGTAGAGTGCAGTTAACCCTTCCCGGTAAACGTAATAGCGTTTCCGTGTTTAATAGAGGTGTATTGGCAGCGCGGGAGAAATCTATCATGTTGGTACGGCTCGTGGGAAAAACAAGTGCAAGAGACGTGGGTGGCATCATGGGTGGGGGAGGGGAAACCTCTTGGGGCCGTCCGTCTGGTTATAATGATAGGCCTAATAACACGAGTACATAAATGTTCTCCGGCGGCATCACGACTGTGGATTGCGTGGATAGGAAATCTGTTTAAAGCTTTAGTGGCATCTTTCTACTATTTCTGTTTTAAATAATAGTGATCCTTTAATAGAGACAAGGTCCATGTTACTATAATATGAAGATTTTACTGAAAACACTTTCTTGCTTTTATATTTCGACTGCTTGGGAGTATTAGATCATTTTATTATGTTTTCAATTTTTGAGGCATAACATTTATTCAAATTGTATTATCAAAATTATCTCGTCGACAAAGCATAGTAAATTGCTTGACATAAATAATAAGGGAATATTTCATTAATTTGTCATACAGAATCGTTGCAAGAGAATTATAAGTCAACTTTAAAGAATTATCGTTCAATGATTCTACATGAGAAATTAATGAAAGATTTCGTTATTATTTACGTCAAGCAGTTTACCAAGAATTTATTCTATGCTTTGCCGAAGAGAAAATTTGGATAATGCAATTTGAATAAATATTTTAACTCAAAAACTGAAAATACAATAAAATTGTCTAATATCACCCTTAAGTACGTATGTTTGTAGACATTTCGCAGGTTTCGTACATTGATAGCGTCAATCAAAATATACTAATGCGTCCCAAAAGCAGTCTCTCCTCTTGTTTAGGAAACATTTCGAATTATATGGAATGCTTGGAAAATGTTAAATTAAAAATAAATATGTCATTATCAAAGGTAAAAATTATTCACTCTCTCGTGTGTCAGTAATAATAATATAATCACAAATGAAATTAAAATACAACAGAAAACTTAATTTAAAAAGTACTAAAGCATTGTAAGAAATAGAGATCAAAAATAAAGAAAAAATACAAGTTTGAAGATATTATGTCTTAGTTTTATTTAGTGCGTAATAATAATATCCGATTAAAGAGATTCGTATATAAGTTATACTAAATATATTATTCTATAATTAAAAAAGGGAACTAATAAAAAGTTTTTGGGATTGAACTGGAGGAACAAGTGTCGATGTACGGTATAATTTGGCACTACTGTATCGTGTTAGTTAATGAATGATTCACGCATTGATGCTGCTTTACTTCTGAAAATGCTGCTCTTGCTTGGCTAGCTGAGAAAATCAAATGTAAAAAAGAATTGGTGCCAAAGTATCAATACTGGCAAATATGCCAGGTATCCCCTGCATCTTTACTCCTTTTTGCTCTTCTCGCCCGTTGTACCATTCAAGAAAAAAATATTATCTGGGCATTCTATGAGTAAGGAAATACACTGCTTGAAATTTTGAGTAAAATAATTACACCCCCTCCCCCACAAGCTACGTCAAACATTACAAATTGTATAAGCGTATATTGATATTAAAAATTCAATTTTTACTAACTGGTTTGTTACCTACAGTTTTACTTTAAACCTGAAGGCATTTCATAAGAACTAAATAAACGGCTTTTATGGAAAGACAGCGAAATATGTTCCCTGCCTTTTGGAAGATGGCGGTAGGCTTTTAGTTTTTTTTTTCTTCTTTAGATATGTAATTTTGAAAACTCTCAAGGGCTTCGTATAAGATAAAGAATCGTATAAAAAGTTTTAGCTGTTATGTGATGAACCCTTACATTTGACAGTTTGGTTACGTATGATGGTGTTTAATTTAGAAGTGTGCTGACTAAACAGATGAATCACTGTCACGAAGTGTGTAATTTACAACGAATGTGTCTTGTGTGGTGAATGTCGTCGGGCACCGCTTAAATCTGATCGGCGACTTTTAGGCTTGACGCTCTATACATCCGAGATGCGACAGTGAATTATTGTTTTTTGAGTGTGTCAGTGGCAAGGACAGATACAGAAACACGTTCTGAAAACCTGATCCACCAGTATTTCGTCCATGATAGAATTTACATCTACACCGGGAAGTGCGATTGCATCCGACGTACCCAGAGTATTATTTTTCCTTCTCCACTAGAAATATTAGGAGAGAAAAAATCATGCATACGTTTACAAATTGTCCTGGTGAAGTTCGAAGTAGGTGGCTTTCAAAGTGATGCGTTCTAGCTTGTGTATAGCATTGGCGTTATGTTTCCAACGAGAAACACTATAGTTTTAAAATACGTTTTCATCGTTACCAATTTATAGTCCTGCCGTTTTGTAAACATTTATTGCATTCAGTTATGTAAATAAGTCGTTTTATGAGAGGCCGTGAATGAGATTTTGTAACAGTGATAATCTGTGTAATTCTGTCTACCTACCACGTGAGAATCCTAGAAAATAATCTGCTTAATATTGTTTTAAACTTGACCTCAGTAGTTTTCGTTTGTCCACTGCATATACTGTGCATACACATTCTCTCTGTCTCTCCAGCTTTCGATATTGTAAAAAATTAGCTTATTAAGTGTGGTTAGTTTTACTGTCTGTAACGACAATACTTAAACGAATTTCTCATCCGAGCATCACCGAAGTTTGCATTTCACATAGTCCTGTATTATGCCGTATGTACTAATATACGCAATTGTCGTTTCAGGCAATTCTTTACAATTACAGCAAAATAATTGTATCCTTCCTTACCCTTTCTCCCGCCAGGGACCTGGGGTGGTCAGTACTCTTAAGCAAACGGTACTAGCATCTATCTATAATAAAGAAAATACATCCCAGTGCTCAAAGTCGGAATCATTCTTCTGTACAATGCACGAATGCGCATTACACCCGATGATTGCCTAGGCTGCTTGGAATAATGATGAAGAATAATGATTGTGAAAATGGCAGCAAATGTTTTACTTTTTTTAGCGCATTTCTGAATGTAGTTTTTCAAAACTGTTATGGGGCAAAAATTTGATATCCGTCACCACTGATAACTTTTTAAGGAATGACCAAAATCCATTAGCATTTCCTCCTGCAATGTGATAACGGCCGTTAAAAGTTTCAGGTGGACTAGATTGAACAAAATAATTATTTTATATTCTTACGAAATACTGTTCAGATTACACACATTAATTCTTATAACTTTTTTACATTTTGGTGGTATTAGAAATATTTTGTAAACAAGATTAGTCAAAACATAAATTTTAACTTTTAGTTCTCTTACATAAATAAAGTAAGTCATCTCCCGCCGAAAATAACGCGATGGGGTAGTTAATGAAAGTTAGGAACTAACTCGAGACAATCATTTTACATTTTAAAAAGGATGACAATATGTACTTAAAATTTTTGTTTATAGCGTTTAGTGAGTTGTTTCAAACTAATATATTAATCAAATATAGTTAATTTATTAAACATAATGTTACAGTTTTCGATTTATATACCAAATGGACTCAAAACTAATATGTAGTAGAACAGAGTTACTCTTCAGATTTAAAGTAACTTCAGTTTACTCTACATTTTATAAAATACTTTAACAAAGATAACTCTTGTAAAACCTGTTCCTAGAGAAATTCTTTGCAAAACTACAATCGCTGTTTTTCGTAAAATACAAAATACATATTTGTAACATTGCAATGTATATATAACCTTGTATTTGTAACTGCAAATTAGGGGGGGAAGAATTAAATTTGAGTTATTATATCACCCTGATAGTGAAAATGAACTTAACTAGTACAGTAAATGTGAAACAAATTTTACGAATAGGGGTTTTTAAAAAAATGTTCACATCATCATAAATCGAATATGCGTCACTATTAACCACGCAATTTATTTACACTTTGATTAAACTAATTTACGTGTAGTGTGTTGTTTCTTATGTATTTAATTACAGTTAAATTATTCAAACTTTTTTAATTCTCTTGCGTGTCATTTATATGTACATTCATTTTAGTCTAGCAAAATACATACCAGACGCTGCAACTTGTAGACAACTCATTAATTTCCGTCAAACTTGTGATTTCGGATTGCTACAAAAGTTTTCTCACGAAAATAAAATCAGTGTAACTTTACAAACACATAAATTTACTAGGAATATTCTTGTTCTTTTAAAATGTTTGTGGAAGCACAAGTTATTTTGTACGATTTTGCAAAAAATAATTTTACAGTGTACAAATGTGAAGTAACTAATTTTCTGCTGGCGATTAGAGGAATTACACGAGGCAGCTTCGGTCCCATGATCTCTGACGTCAGCACCCTCCGCTGACACAATCATCCCTCCTGTTACTTCGCACCACCCCTTGCTTCCTGCGCAGTCTCTGGCGTGGTGTGGTCGTAGGAGGCGGAGCTTAGCTCACCCTCGCCGCTCTGCTATTGGACTGCGCCCCGGCCAGCGCACCAGCCACTGCTGACATAAACAAGCAATTATCGGGGGCAGCACTGCGATCCACTCGTCTCCAAATGTACACTGGAAGAATAGTGTTATTGTAGGTACCATGCTGCTGTTGAAATAGGGACAACAGTCCAGATAGGTTGCCGTTTACTAGCTTGATTGTTCCTACAACAATCTGTTCTGTAGAAGTAACAATCTGTTCTGTAGAAGGAGTAAGAGCATCTTTGTTTTACAGAACATATTGTTACTTCTTCTGAACATATTGTCATAGGTACAATGCAGATATAGCAAACTGTACTGTTGTTCCTCTTTTATTTAACTGAAGTATTGTGTCTACGACAATACTTATCTTTCAGTGATATTAGAGTGCAAAATTACTAGAGCAGAGCGAATTAAATACCATTTTTTATGGAGAAGGGATGACATGAAATATTAAATTATTGGAAGGGACCAAATTAAATATAAAAATTGTGGGGGTGTACCCCTCATTCTTCTCCACCACCGATTGAGGCGCGCATGCACGGAACTCAGATGCCAGTTTTCATCTTCATTTAGCGTCCGCTAAACGTCCAGTGACAGGAAACAACTGCCGGTATGTGAATTCAAATACACTTATAATGTCTTGCTTCAGTGTTGTCTGTTGACCAGTTTTGACCATCGACTGGAAATTGTTGTGGTTATTCTCTCAGCTATACAGTCATTTCTTTTGGCCGGCGCAACAGTTATTCCGCTAGCGAAATATAGAAAATACGAGGCAGATTAGCCAGGTTGGGAAAGTAACTTCGAAAACTAAAAATAATAAAACTGTAGTGAGTGCGAGATTCATTAGAATACCTGGATAATACTCTATCAAGGGCATCGCCTACATGCTCTTCAAATACGTTGCAGTGTGTTCCTATGTACATATTTTACGAAACTATATCACATCAGAGATGAGAGAAAAGTACAGATGGAGCATTAACAGACTATACTGAGGCCAAGCTGACTTTGTTTATTCAGGTTGCAATATAGCGGAGTGTAATCAGCTGTTCCTGTATGTGTATTTAGAAGTGAGGTTATGGTTGGCCAACCCACAGCCACATTATACACGTTACTATGCCAACAAACGTTTTTCAGTTACCAATATGGTGGATGGGCTCCTCCCCCTTCCGTCACAAGGCGACATACTTTATGCTCCATCTGTATGTTTATCTAATCTCTGTATCACATGTGCCCATTGTGCCAATTCACGAAGATAAACGCACTTCGAACATACTGCCTAACTTCAAAATGTACTAACCGTACCCATGTATGCGAAACTCGGGTAGAAAAGAAACGTGTACTGAACTTTACTACAGATCTTTACCAATATGGTCATCGCTTAAAGTCCCGCAGTGAAAATGGATCGGTGGGAATCTTGCACGCTAGTTCAGTGGTTGGTTCCTTGTGGCGATGCTGCATCGGATGCGCACTTCAAGGTCGCCCTTATAGTTCCGTCTAACTTCAGTTAGCGACTTAGAGTTTATTTTTGTAACTGACACACTGCTTAGCGTACGACTGAATGTCGGCAGTAATGATCCAGATACAAAGTATAGACCATACGCAATCCGCAATCTGAGCAGCGAGTAAAACTGGCTTACCGCAAAGGTAGCAACGAAATATCAGTTACAGTGGCAGGAAAATATACGTCAACAATTTTGAAGGATTCCTCACGAGTCACTCGCTTCTAAATTATTTCTATAATCTGAGAATATTTAAATAATTTTACCTCGCGGTATTTATTAATTTAATGTCTGAATTCTAATCAGCTGCTTTACATGCAAGGTCTGATTGTTATATCGAAATGGTAAATCATTTTAACAACGATTTTTTTCGTGTAAAAGACGTTGTTGTTAATTTTTCATAACATCCTATTTCTCCCCTAAGTATTTTTACATAAGTTTTTAACTTTTCAACAAGGACAGTTGTGTCTTCTTATCCGTTAAGTGTTCATTACGTCTCATTGTTAATGAAGTCATTAGTGTCGATTATACGTATTTTGACATATGGATAAGAACTGGGAGTGTGATAGGCCGTGGTCTTTGTTAAGGAAATATGCCAGCATTCGCCTGGAACTATTTATGAAAAACAACGAAAGTTCCGGAATTAGAATGGCAAAGGCCGGGAATCGAACTAGGGTGCTCTAAATTGCGATTGAAACGTGTTACCGTTCCTCCATCTCACTCGGTTTCTCGTCGTTAAGGCTCGGTCTAAGTCACCACACTGAATTATATTATTTTAGCTTTTTTTGTTAAATTCTGCCAAGAAAAATGTTAATCGGTAATTGTATCGCAAATTCGGTTTACTTTACAATACAAAGCAGAAATAGCGATTGAGCTGGTAATGTATATTAGGTTGCAGTCAGTCAGGCAAATTATGAATATAAACCAATTTTCTTGACTGCTTGAGGCGTAATTATACGTTAATATCTAAATAACAATGTGTGAACTGTGAAACAAGGCAAACTTCATTTTGGGTATAATCGCATATTTAACACTTTTCTGAACATAACTTTAAAATAGCGAAAAATAAAATTATTCTACATGGCGACTAAACCGAGCCGTAACATTCATTCGAATTTTAAGTTATTATCACAATTTTCTCATCAATAAAGTATAGGATATATTATTGGTAAACTGCTTGGCATAAATAATAATGTAGTGTTTCATTACTTTGTCATGCAGAATCATTGCAAGAGAATTATAGGTTAACTTTCAAGAATTATCTTGCAATGACTCTGCATGACAAATTAATGAAAGATTACATTATTATTTATGTCGAAAAGCTTACCAAGATAATATTCTATGCTTTGACGAAGAGAGAAATTTTGATATCACAATTTGAATAAATGTTATGGCTCAAAAACTGAAAATATAATTAAATTGTCTAACACTCCTCCATAAGAGGGCGTTGTACATAATTCAACGCTAAAAGCAGTAATATACAACTGTAGATTTATTGAAGCCAATTTGCGAAAATGAAACAATAGCAATCCTTGACAGTAATTTTAGCCAACGTTTTAAACAAAATTGTTTCCAGTGTTATGAACTTCTGAGGCACAATCTATGACGCCAGAACCTCGTGCATTTAACTGCGGCGCAAGAGATCACGCGTAACGAATTAGTAATTTTGGATAAATATTTACTCATAAAGTTAGCAATACCATTATCTAGGATTGTCATTGAGTATTTTATCCATACCGGCTTCGAAAAAAGCGTAGAAATCAATTGACGTTTTCAGCGTTTATTTATCTACCGCGCACTCTTAAGAGCTGACACACACCCCTACAGAATACATGTTTTTTTTCGCCAGAAATATACGGTAGGCTTACGCCAGTTTCGTTCGGAGGAAACATCAGTTGTCGCGGGATACTTTAAACCTAGTTGTTATTTTTATATCTCAAATTGCTAGTTAGAATTTATTCATTTTTCAGTGACAATTGACATGTGTCCTAACGAAATCAACCTGCATCTGCTTCGTATATTAGAGATAAGTGTTCCGATTTATGTCTTCGTAACTAGCACGTGTTGCCACCTAACGTGCAATTGAATTAATAGTTTTTTTTTTTTTTTTTTTTTTTTTTTTTTTTTTTTTTTTTTTTTTTTTTTTTTTTTTTTTTTTTTTTTTTTTTTCGATTTTATCGTACAATGGTAACATCACTTGACACATATTACGTCTGGTAGCGAGAATAAAAGTTACGGATAGAATGTCAAAATATTTATGTCTAAACTTTGGATTTTTTGTTGCTAAAATTTATGACACCAAAGATGAAACAAGTACGCCTAACTCTGTCGGTATAGAAAACTTTTCGAAGTCCTAGTTAAGATTGTAAACCAACTGCTATGAAAGTTTCGTTACTGCAAAAATATAAATAAACCTACCTTTAAAAAATTAATTGGAATTCCGAGTACAACTGTATTTCACAGATTTGATCAAAGAAACTAAGAATGAATTCATTTGAAAGTCATCTGTGAACATCTCAAAACTTCACTGCTGTGACTTCGCCTACACTGTGATTTAAAGAATGTTATCTCCGGTCATACCTGATGTTACGCGCTCACTGCTGTGTATTTAATACAAATATTCCAATGGATTTTAACATACGACTATACAACTGTCCGAAAACTGTGGGGGAAAACTTACTTCAACGATATTTGAACGTTACTGTTCTGATAAATTTGCAAGAATTAGCAGTATTTTTTAAGGAATGTCCATGTTTGTCGTGTATTTTAAAATGCATCACCAGAAAGAGTCGATTTATTCTATTCCCTGATAAAAGTTAGCAACATTTTTGGCGCTATAATTGAAGAATACGTTAAGGGCGCGGTCTACCACAATTTTCATCACCATTTTTTAAATTTTTATTTGTATTTTTTTTTGTTATTTTAGACACAAAATGTCACTAAATTTGGCTCTTATGAAATTTCTTTATCTCTCTTAGTTTTCGCGTAATGGCTTGTTAAATTATTATTTTGCATGTTTCCGTTTTAAGAACTACACTAAAACCAACTGATACACCAAACTAAAAAAAAAATCACAGTGGATAAAGACATTGCAGGCTACAATGCCATGCTCATAAAAACAAAGAATACAATTATTTGTATTTAAAAAAATACTGAATTTTTAAAATTTTTATTTTCAGTTTCAGCATTTTTTTTTAATACAAACAATTTTTATTCTGTATTTTTATGAGTATGACATTGTAGCCTGTAATGTCTTTATCCACTGTGATTTTTTTGAGTTTGGTATATCAGTTGTAGTGTAGTCCTTAAAACGGAAACATGCAGAATATGACTTTAACAAGCCATCACGCGAAAACTATGAGACAAAAAAATTTCATAAGAACCAAATTTAGTCACATTTTGTGTCTAAAATAAGAAAAAAATATCTGGTACAAATAAAAAATTACAAAAATTGTGATGAAAATTGCGGTAGCCGCGCCCTTAATGGTGTTCAGGTGCGATAAAATCATAATTTTGTATCTTTATGAAATAGTGTTGGTTTTGGTTTCTTAGGCGATACTGGTGAGTACATTTTTCTCTTACAAAACAATTTTAGCTTCAATAGTTTTCTCATAACGGTGCGACAAAGTTGAAATTTGTTTGTTCTGCTGCCATGCAAATAGTGAAAATCAACTGACCTACTTGAATAAAATAATTCACGGTGATATTACATCCCATGAGCTATGAAATAAAGTATTTAAAAAAAACGTAATATTTTGAATTTAAAAAAAATCGTAAAAGTGCAAGGAAAAAGTTGAAAATTCAGTAATTTATTTAAAATACAGAAATAGTTAACGGGATTTTTTAAAAATGTTTTATTGCTTAGCACGTGGCATGTTAATTCACAGTGAATTATTTCACCAACGCAAGTCGATTGGTTTTCATTATTTGCATGTCAGCAGAACATGCAAATTTTGACTTTGAAACACCGCTATGAGAAAACTATGCGAGTTAAAATAGTTTCGTACTAGGAAACTGTACTCACAAGTATCGTCTATAAAATTAACAGTATTTCATATAAATATAAAAAAAATATGATTTTATCGCACTTGAACACCCTTAATATTGTGAGCCATGAAATGTATATAGACGGTTTGCTTGACTCTCTTTAGGTAGTGAGTGCACTTCACTATGTTATCCCACGTCTATTGGCTAACTAAATTATCATAATCAAGAATGAAGTCTGCTATTACCTGAGGAAGTGAAGCAAGGAACTGCTATCAGAAGAAAGACAGAGAGTACTGGCTCTGAGAGTAGATGTTTTTACTGTTTAGTGATTAAACTACCACAAAAATACCCTACAGACGAGTATTTGTTCTTAGTAAAGCTTTCACGAATCATACACGTCATTAGTCATCATTTTCTTTCTTGAGGTAGGTTGTAAATTGAAAAGACATGCTGATGCTATTGCTAAATTTTTCAAGAGGCGTTGTGTACAAAGTTGTCACGTCATATTTCTTTCGATTTACTTGACACGGTTCGTTGATTGTAGCGGTGCAGAAGTAATACTCAGATTTATTGAGAGAATTAAAAATTTACAGTGGTTTAAATTTATTCGTTGCTTGGCAGTAAACTGTAATATGATGGCATAAATTATTAATGGCCTATTTTATTTGCGCATTGTCACCTAAGAAACTTGTAATGTATACTACCGGTGTCACATGGAAAAATGGTTGTACAGCCTATATGTCAGGCTGAAGGATGTAGCGTCCAATAAGACAAATGGTACTAGATTTTTTTTAAATAGTTATATTTTTCGATTGAAAATATATGAAAAAATACCGGCACCCGTCAATTAACGACAACATTCATTCCGAAGTTCTGGCTTGGTGCACAAAATATTGCCACTTTCTTTAAACTTTGACTTAATCACATAAATCGTATTTCACAATAAAGCACAGCAAAAGAAAGTAGTTCGTAAAATAGTCACAGAAGAAGAGTTACACAAAATAAAACTCACTGCTCTCGACCTAAACACGTGTCCAACATCCTCGTGACTATGAACAATTACTTATATTTCACTTATTTTTTTAGTTTGTATTTCATAACGAACGAAGTTTACAGGAACAGATGAACATTGATAAAATGTTCAAGCAGAGACAACTGTAGTATACAAACAATGCCCTGTGTCTAGTTGCAATGATATATATTGGACAGCACATAAAATACATGGTTTCTTTGTGACTTAATCTGAGACACAATTTGCAAGGCGATCCAGGTTCGATTCTCGGAGGGGTTGGTCCACCGACTTTGGAATGTGAGAATTGTGCCAGACGATGCCGTTGGTCGGCGGGTTTTCTCGGGGATCTCCTGTTTCCCCCGCCCCTTCATTCTGGCGCTAGTCCATACTCACCTCATGTCGCCCCTCACCCGCGCTTAAGACCTTGATGATAAGCGCTGACCAAAATCTCTCACTCACTACATCTCATCAAGCTTCAAGATTCTTGTTTGCCTTTTTTTTTTTTTATCGGGAACTAAGCAATGAACCCCACCATAATTTTATTGGGCCATATTTATACGTTACAGACTTTCCAATGTTATCAATCACTTTAAAAAATGCTAGTTTTGTCAAATTCGTACAGTGGAACACAAATGTTGAGTAGGCCTATATAGCTATAGCTATACTGACTACAATTTGCGGTGATAATATAATCTTGTTACCGTTATGCATTTTTGGGTAATCTGAATAAAAGATCAGCGATTGTAACCTGGGAGTGTACGAGGATTGCGTAAGGTGCACTAAGGATAACGCTGACACGCTTTTGTAATGCAGTATCACCTATACGCGCAAGGCAATAAACTGGCATGTCGGGATTTACAATTGTTCTATTTCCTATATGCCTTCAAGCGATAGACATATAGTTTAGTTTATGGTAAGCACTGTTTAAATCGAACGCATGGTTTTACGTTTTGATTTTACAAAATACTTTGGTATTTTCCGAAATACGACATCACGGAAATAGGTTTTTAGCAAGTTTGAGGGGCCCGAAAGGAATGTTTCTACAAGTCGTGCAGAAAATTAAAAATTACAGGGCTATAATTTGAAGTATGGGTCCATGTTTTAAATAGATAAACAAATTTAATCCAATTTAGTGCATGTTATTAATTTTCGTCAGCAAAAGAAACAATCGCAATTCGCAACAAAACATTCAAGCGACGATTGGGGGCTGCTACTGGGGGGCGCCGGGTCCCACTTGCTTCAGATGCGTTGCTGAGATCCTATTCACATTTTTTATACAAATATATTCTACATATGCCCACTGTGCCAATGTATGTAAATATAACACACTTTGGACAAATACGTAATATGATTGTTAAGACATAATGCTTTTTAATATCACTGTCTCTGGGGGCCGCGGTTGCTGGATGGTAGGACCATTCACCTTTCAACAAGACGGTTCGGGTTCGATTCCCGCCGGCGGGGTCGGCCCCCGGATTTTCGCATGTGGGAATCGTGCCGGACGATGCCGCTGGTCGGCGGGTTTTCTCGGGGATCTCCCGTTTCCCCCGCCCTATCATTCCGGCGCTGCTACATACTTACCTCATGTCACCCCTCACCAGCGCTGAAAACCTCGATGTTGAGAGCTGACCAAAATCTCTCTTTTCAGACTGTCATACACCAAAATGTACTAAACGGATGTATGTCAAACTGATGCATAAACGTACACTGAACTTTGCTACAGACTTTCCACCAATAAAATTGTATAGTCACCGCTTAAAGTATCGGCGGGAACCTTGCTCACTATATCAGCGCTTGGCTCGTTGTGGCAGAGCGGCATTTGGTGCCCCATTCAAGGTCGCCTTATAGCTCTGTCGCTGCTGAGCCTGCAACGCACAGGTAGGAGGCGTCTGTAAGAGATTTTCTGTTTTACGGAATGAAAGCTGTAGTGAATCGCCATGAGCTTCGACGGACATTTGCGGTTCTGGAGAAGTAGCAGTATCTGACACGCCATGCCAGCAGCCAGATGCGATCTACTAGGCGGCGCACATTCTCGTGGAGACAGTAAACCAACCACGTCAGTTTCGTTAGTAGCGAGAACGTAGATAACTGTACTTACTCGTTTCACAGCCATGACCTTGTCCTTGGGAAGCGAGAGTTAGTGCTTGTACTGATATGTGTTTAGTATTTGTAACCGGTGGTACCGACCGCTTCTAATGAGTTTCTTGTCGCCTACTACTTGTATTAAAAACTTCACTTAAAAGCAGTATAAAGTGTTTTCTTTTTTTATGTACACGTTTTTATTTACTCGCTTTCTTGTCAGTTTGTTTGTCTGTTCGGTGACAATGAGATGTTCAGTAACAATAAACAATGTATTTTATATAAGATTTTATTATTAGCATTCTTGTCAGTTTGTCTGTTCGGTGACAATGAGATGTTCTGTAGCAGTGAACAATGTATTTTATATAAGGTTTTATTATTAGCATTCTTGTCAGTTTGTCTGTTCGGTGACAATGAGATGTTCTGTAGCAGTGAACAATGTATTTTATATAGGGTTTTATTATTAGCTTTCTTGTCAGTTTGTTTGTCTTCGGTGACAATGAGTTGTTCTGCAACAATGAACAATGTATTTTATACAAGGTTTTATTATTAGCATTCTTGTCAGTTTGTCTGTTCGGTGACAATGAGATGTTCCGTAACAATGAACAATGTATTTTGTATAGGGTTTATTTTTAGCTTTCTTGTCAGTTTGTTTGTCTGTTCGGTGACATTGAGATGTTCGGTAACAATGAGCAATGTATTTTATATAGGGTTTTATTTTTAGCCTTCTTGTCAGTTTGTTTGTCTGTTCGGTGAAAATTAGATGTTCGATAACACTGAACAATGTATTTTATATAGGGTTTTATAACTCGTTTACTTGTCAGTCTGTTTGTTCGTTACAAATTTTGTAATCGATTTAAACTAACTTCCCGATAAGCTAGAGGACTGAAACTTATAAACACGGCTCAGAACTGTATGACAATTTAAAAAAAAAGTAATAATTTACATAAAAATACGTAAATCATTTTTACATCACCGCGTTAATCTAACTTCCTAAAGAATTAAAGACTTTAAACTTTAATTAGAACTCAGAAAAGGAAGGTAATGCAATATAAGAAAACCAAGTAAATGGAAAAAAAAATTTAAAGATTAAGAAAATTTAATTTTTAATATACTAAGTCTTTAAAACACTTCATTACAAAATTTCACACACACAAGACTAGAAAGCAGACAGTAACGTTAATTAAATATTTCTTAAATGTACCACGTTTTAAAACGGACTAAAAAGTAAGTATAAAATAATGACTCCTATTAAAATATTTGTAAGATTTAAACAAAAATGTTGGGAGCATGCAATAGATAATAGTAAGGAATAAGAGGAGTTCATATCATTTTTAGTACACAAGTTTGTTAGTGCCTTAAGCGAACTATCCATGCATCAATTACAAGCTATTGCACGCGCCCCATGATTTTCGTTTTACTGTTACAAGTATTTTCATAGGAGAAATTGTCTGGTATATTTTAGTCAGTTTTAAATACTTGGTATACTAAAAACATTACTTAATATTATTTTACATGGATATTTACTGTTGAAAATATTAATGCTTGGACGTAAGAAGGGGTCATAAAGGATTATTTATTTTGTAGGGTGATAACTGATAGCGTACAGAAAAATTAAGTTAATATTATGTTCTCAAATTTTCCGCAAAGCGAATATTTTGGAAATATTGATATCTTGAATATCGACACTAAAATTATATTAATTACAAAATAAGACAGTGAACACGGCCCGAATCTGTCGCTGTGTAAATTAAACCTTGTCCAGAGCTTCGCTGTTAAGTAGCAAGTAGTTTTTTTATTTTAATTGTTTGAATCAAATACGGGAGAATCTGGGTCCAGTCACCGGTTCCGGCCATTCTGGTTTCGGTATTCCAAGACTTCCCTAAATCGCTCCAGGCCAATGCTGAAATGTTTCCTTAACAAAGGCCGTGACAGCTTCCACTCCCAGTTCCTGGTATTCAGTTGCAACGCCTCCTGGTGGCACCCGAGGAAACCCGTGAGAAAACCATGTTCCTCAAGAGACCCTCAGGAAAACGCACATACATCTGCCACCATTGATGTCTGCCTAGCGACGACAGATCCTTAGGGAAAAAAACCTAACCGGAAAAGTGTTGATGTAAATAAGGAAAAATAAAAGTAGCGACGTGCAATTTTGAAAGTCTTTTTCATAAATATATCATAAAAATATGGGTCCAAACATAATTTTAAGTACAAAATGCCTCATACTTAGAAAAAAATCACACAATTCAGTATGTGGGTATGTATGTACAGTATGTATAGTATATATGTACAGTATATATGTACAGTATATATGTACAGTATGTATGTACAGTATGTATG
The DNA here is from genome assembly GCA_003012365.1 of Medauroidea extradentata. Taxonomy (NCBI): domain Eukaryota; kingdom Metazoa; phylum Arthropoda; class Insecta; order Phasmatodea; family Phasmatidae; genus Medauroidea; species Medauroidea extradentata. The sequence continues at coordinate 97,930 of PNEQ01040600.1, read as the reverse complement.
TACAGTATGTATGTACAGTATGTATGTACAGTATGTATGTACAGTATGTATGTACAGTACGTATGTACAGTATGTATGTACAGTATGTATGTACAGTATGTATTTATTGTATGTATGTATATAATAATTTATTTGATTAAATATTGCCTGATGGCACAAAAAGTACTACAGAGAATAAATATACAACCAACAGACTCCCACCTTATAGTCTGTCTCGCGTAAGAATTCCTTTTTTTGACAGTTCAAAGGATTAACATGTGTGCAAATCTCTACAGGAAAATACTTTTAATTTTTTATAAACTTCACAGTTTGAGAGCCACCTGAGTGTGTTTGTTCAAATATCACTTAATGGCAGTGGAAAACACTGCTTATATCATGGAAACAACTATAAAATTATGCCA
>PNEQ01040600.1:74248-97429 GCA_003012365.1 Medauroidea extradentata | reverse complement strand
AACCCTTGCAATGTAACTGCAATTCTATCAAGCATTGAACAAGAGTCCAAAACCTTGCACCAATGTTGAATTATACACCTCTATCAAACAAACGCATGCAGTAATATTGAAAACAATGTTGGTTAAATATTCCAAAAGTAATGCTTAATAAAACTATCAATATTTTGTTCATTCATAATCTTCATACAAAAATAGAAAATTAAGTTTATTTAATCTAAGGCCAGTTCGAATTTTAAATTTTAATGCAGAAGAAAAAAGTTTCGTTTTGAACATTTAAGGATGCATGCTTATAAAACTCTCTCGCCTTGTAGTACAACTTTCATTAAAACCTTAATTCAAGAAACTAACCTCTCCTAGTTTCATACACATCATGAGAGGCCACAACAAGTAATTTTATTTTACCTTCAATAATGTACTAAAATTTCTCAAGAATGTTAAATAAATAATACTAAATTCCCTACAACTTCAAAGCATCGAAATTTTTCTACCGTATACGAATGAACGAAACAGAGACATGCATAAAATTACAAATTTCAAACAGACTTATACTTAACTTCTCTGGTGAGACCCAGCATGACGTCCCAAGAATCCGAGTGTACTTCTTGGATCAAAAGGACGCCTATTTATAGGGGAAAATATACTTCCACGCGCTTAAAATTGTCCAAACATGATATAATTACATCATACTCAGAAACAATGCCTTTTTTTATACTAGTGGCGTACTCTTAACAACTGTGACGCTATCTATTTTAAACCATTTTTGTCAACCGCATAATAACATAAATAAAGTTCTCTCCTAAAAACAACACACGTGACTGCCAAAGTCCAATCAAGGCGTAGCTGACGTCACAGAAAAAACTGGCGTAGACGGGACTAGGCGGGCTTCTCTCGTTTCAGTTGACTTTGTACAGCAGCAGCAGTTGGTCTCGCCGGGCATCGTAAACTTTCGTTAAATTGGCAAGTGCAATGTAGCTCAATTTTAACAGCTTAGCCATAGTTTTCGGGTTCAGATTGTTTGTTCTATCATGCATAACACAGCAGAAACTTTTTAAACAGTTCCAGTCATCTTCTTCAACTAAGGGAATTAGTCATTCAGCAATTTAACTGTGTGGGATAGGCAGTAAAATTCGAAATAGAGACGAGATATAGTCTCACTGTCAAGTTGTCTATCATAGTCTTTAATGATATCGCTGTCGATGAGACGTAAAACCCCACTTACCTTAATTTTCTACGAAGAAATGTAGCTAGAGATGATGGTTTACTGCGGGAAAACTTGACTGTTTGCTGGGTTTCACTGCACGTTCAACTTATTAGATTATTGCTGGTTTTCGCTTATACGTGGAGCTATTGCTCTATTTGACTGAGCCAATAAGAATACCACTACTGTAATATTAGATTCCTGTTTTTGGTGTGCAGACATCTACGTTGTGTCAAACGTTCATCACCCAATCATATGCGCTGCAATTCACTACAGTGTTTTTAAAGGTACGTTGACACATCGTGATATACCATTATCTCTTAATATAATTCTAGCGTTTCACAGAAGAGTTGCTCCCACTATATTCACTTTACGAAAAAATTGGAAAAGGTGTTTTCGACTTAACATTTGGGAAGTTATTGCCACACTGCATTAATAAACTCCGTCCTCAGTCATCCTGTATGCATTGCAATGTTGATTATATAATACGCCGGCAAAAGTTCGTTGTGTTGGCAGTTGATAGTTGTATAAGCGATTCTATATTTTACGGTTGGTAGTCTTGCACTGCAGAAATGTGCGACCCGGAGAAGGTTGGGGGAATGGACGACTTGAAAAGAGGCGGAGCTTCAGTCAGGCGTGGGATACAATTCCTATCTCCATGGATACCGCAGTCGAACATAACCTTCATTTAGCTGTTTGGCTTCACATGTCCCGGATGAGATGTACGTCAAGAAAATTGATTATTTGTTTGGTATTTGCCGTTTTTTCAGGTAAACATTAATCTTATGTATTTGCGTATCTTAACCATGAAATTGAAATTAATATTTTTTACCTCGCGTGCAAATCTATGAATGCGCAACATTTTTGCTTCCTGCATTTACCAACTAACAAATCAGCATGTTTGTAAACAAACTTGGTTTCCCACAGTACTTTTCCCCTGCGGTGACGTCAGGGGGCGTGTACTTCAAGTCGTCCATTGGGGTTTAACCAGAAAAGAAGGCGAGTAATCGGTAGGGACCGGAAATATTCTTGTTTTATTTAAGGCACAAGCAATAATTCCAGCAACTACAAATTCGTGTCGCTTTCACAATTGGTCCTTGACTTATCTGACACCTCGTGTAAGTCGCCGACCCAATAGGAAAAATTTAACTCAGTGCAGGCCCATCTCACTTTGTCAGCAAGCAACTAATGAACGGCTGTTGTTTGCTAGAGCACACATATTCTTGGAGGCTAGCCTACAGGAGAGTGAATTCGCTAATGTTTCCTGTCTATAGTTATCAGAACTCAAGGTTGTTGCGAAGGAAGAACGTGGCTGTGGGAGCGACGGGCATCAGACAGTTGATTGTTGGAGTACTTGGACGTATTTTAGTGATCAATAGGGACGGGAATTTTTGGTGAAAAGATTTTTGCCCCACTTTGTTTCAGTGCCTTACGAGCACATCTGCAGCTCAACTTCATGCCTATTGATGGAGTGGTTTTTGTGCAGAGTCGTTATTCATTTGACTGTGCCAATCAGTACACGGATAACTGCCACACATCACGTCTGTGATTTACGGGTTTAACCTCAAGACGCTGGGTGTTACGGCATCCAATCACTGACCACAAAGCCGAGATGCAGGTGCGCACGTAACTCACTGAAACAAAGTAATTCAAAACATTTTCGCGAATTGTCCTATCTCCAGTGATCAAATACATAGACTGCGAGCGTTGAAACTCTGGGAACCAACTAACTTAGTTAGGTCGTGCGCTCTTCCTACGGATGTTTCGGCGAAAAATAGCTTACCAATCGCACTTACGCTAATAAGGAAATGTCTGCCAGAAAACTGTTCATGTTCAGTGTGGAAGGGTAAGTACGAAGGAGGAAGGATATTGGATTGTGATTTCACTACAGAACACTGATGTGTCCACGAAGAAAATTATCTGCAACTTTAATTACCGCACTTTTTAATTTCAAATAAAAAATGCACAGAAATTCTGCGAAGAATTGTTACAAAGCATCTTCTGCGAAGATTAATTTCAAAGAAACTTGATTTTCCTTCACTCAGCTGTCTTTCCATGGCCATTATAAATATTCCAACTGTCCAGCCAGTTGATAACGTCATTCTATAGGGTATAAACGTTAAAACGAGCACGTTTGATTGCTTTCCATCAGTAAATGTAGAGCTTTCCAGTATAAATGCAGTGTCTAGATATTACCGAACTCCAATGCAAGGACTCTGCGTACCTCGAAGGCGTGGCGAGAACAATATTACGGAGTCACGTGTTAAATTATATTTGTTAGGGTTCAGTTACCTTTCAGAATATTACTTCATTTTTTTTTACAAAAAAAATACATTTTTCGCAGAGATTGGGAGAAATTTGTTACAGAAATTTGCGTGTCTAAAAAAAAGTAATGAGTGTGTTTTTTGAAAATATTTTCGGCATATAAATACGTATTTGTTCACAGTTTTCAGGCTATTTAAAACAGGCAAAAATATTCTATAATGAATGTGCGCCGTACCAATGTAAAGGAAAACTCAGTTGTGGCACGTATGTAGGTTCGACGTCGCCAATTTTATTTGAACATGTAAATTCCTATCTTTGCTCTGGCCAAGACCTCTGTAGGCAGCGCCCTTAAGGGGGCCGTCTGCCCAGGGCGCCGAGCTGTTGTTCAGAGCTTCGGCCGTTAATAGATTGTTCGAAAACAGCTCGTAGCACACGAGTGATGTCTGATAAAAAAAAATCACTCCAAGAACGTTACACGTAGCCTATGTATACCTAATTCAACTGAACCGCTCTAGCGACAGAAAATTGCGTAAATGGATGTTTTTGCGGTCTTTTTTTTAGGTATCTATATCTTGGCGTACAGTCTTCTAAAATAGATAAGCGTATACGACGTCGTTAATATCGTGGCGTAAAATGACAGGGTTACCACTGATTGTCTCGTCATACAGGTTCGTTGTCGGCTAGAAGACTGCACGCTAGTACAGTTGATTGCGCCTAGATGCTAGGGAGAGGTGTGGTGCCCGTTGACAGAGGTATATTTATCCACGGCTAGCTTCACGATCTCAAGTTCTGTTCTACTTCCAGCAGAAACATTATATCAATACATAAAGGAAAACTAAAGAATAAAAACGTGTAGTCAATGTTTACTGCAACAACTGTTTGTTCTTAATAATAAAACACACGCTTGTTTTATCCGTAGACAAATTAACATTAGATGTCGAAATTATTCACATTGTATCATAGTATTTAAAACCTGTAACATGTCGAGATATCTCGATATATTACACCGTGTTGTATTGTTCTTATCTCCTCTGCACTTCTAGGACTCGAACGTGCAAAATACGTTCGTCCATACGGCCACCTTTAACGTTTAACGCCACAACAACATATATCTTCCATGGTAATCCTTGACTGGACTTTGTTGAGAAGTGATCACTTCACTGTGAGCCCATATAGCATCTATTACTTTCCTCCGGGATTCTCAGGCGGGATCGTGATTATCTAAATCGACTCCAGCGAGGCGTGACTCACAGTCAGGGAACGAGTTGTTGCACCACGTCGCCCTATCGCGGCTCGTACCGCGAACTGCAGAAAGGTCGCTGTTCGATGACGCAACGCGGGATATGCGCCCGGATAACAGCTATCTGTGGCCGATGACTGCGCCACTGCGGCTACGAGCAGGAACTTCGTGCGACATATCAAAATTCCCACTTTGCAACAGCCATTATCACTTCCCCCATTGCTACCCACTACCCCTCACTTAAGATCCCCCTTTGCACCCGATGTACAAATTATTTGTTTTAAAGCCGTAATATTTGTTTTAGAGCATAAATTCAAAATGTTTATTTGAAGAAACAATTTCGTGTATGTGTTTTTTTTTAACAAGTTTGCACTGAATTTGTTTTATGCGTTAAAATGCAATTTGTAAACGATAGAAAAAAAAATGATGCTAATTTTTTCTATCACTATTTACAAATTTAATTTACCAAGAAATGCAAATTTTGGGTAAAGATGTTAAAGAACACATACATTAAATTGGTTCTTCAAACAAATGTATTTTATTTATACTCTAAAACAATTATCACTGCTTTAAAACGAAGAATTTGTACACTAGGGGTATAGTGGAATCTTAAAAGCTAGTGGATGTTAACCTTTTCTGTTATGTTAGAGACACGGACACGAGGAAGGCGATAAGACGAATACAACACGTCCGTCCAACTCCTCATCGCCTCTAGGAGCGAAGGACTAAACTAGCGTGTATTGTTTTCGTAGTATGTGTTGTTCAACGCAACTTCTAACGAAGACCCTGTTATTTTATTTGTGGAAAGTAGGTGGTAAAGTCCGATGCATGTTTCTACAATTCTATTTTACGATTACGATTGATATTTTCTCCGCTACAGTAACGTGAAAAGGTCACTTAAGCACTTTAGAGGAGCTTAGAAACCATGTTTAAAACAGCAGACGACATAAAAAAAAATCAGGGACGCAGTTTTAAGTGTATCTTCTTTTCGTAGATAAACGCGCGTGAAACATGTTTAATAGTAACACAAGAAAAATATTTTCACAAGACAGGCCACTAACTATTAAGGGCGCTGCCTACCTAACAGCTCTGGCGACAGAAAGGATAGGATTTTACATCTTAAATTATATTAGGCAGAGCTTAGTCACGTTTTATGATATAGCTTCCGGGCAAAAACCATTTTCTGCATCGAGAAATGGAAAATATTGACAAATAAATAAATTTGCAGGGGAAAAAATAGTGAATTGCAGTTGTCGAGTGTTTTCATTGCGTAAAAAAGCTTTTTTTTTGTTCACATTTTTCAGGGCATTGAAAAAACTACTTAAACGATACTTCAGAAATGTGCGCGCCACAGAGATAGAATAAAATAAGTCAGTGGATGTTTGTATATAGTTTTAACAGGTACTGAGCGACATCAAAAATTGTTTTACATGTAAAACCCTATGCTTGCTCCCGCCATGGCTCTGAGGTAGGCAGCGCCCTTAAGAGGAGGATTTGCTGCTGTCGAAGTTCCGCGTAGCGATAAGAGCCAGTCTCCCACGCTTGACGAGAAGCATATCGCCTCTAGTCGCACCGCGCCAAACTGGCGTGCAAGGTTTTCCTTGCAGTCTTTTTCCTACGCGACTTTAAACGGTGACATAATTTTATTTTTTAATAGTATGAAGTAAAGACCAACGCATGCCTCTCGCTTTGCACTTTACGAATTCAGGTAATATTTTCGGAGTTAGAGCAGTCTAAACCCCCCCCCCCCACGTTTTTAGCCATTTTGAGAGGACCGAAAATCATATTTCTAACAAGCGTGCTGAATTTTTGAAAACATACAAGCATAGTTTCAAGTGTGTGTTCTTTTCGTAGATAAACATAATATGTATAAGTTAAGCAGTTTCGCGTAAAAAATAATTCGCGTGACACGCCGTGCATGTGCCAGTCGAGGACTCCTCTTAAGATTGAAATTCATCTAACCATTTGGTGTCTCATGATGCGATAGCTCGCCGGAGAGAGTCGGTTTTCCCTCAGTTTATATTCCAATGCGCAATTTTCAATGCGGGCGTGAAATATGCTCCGCTTGTTTGGCCTTTGCACTAGCCGCGGTGCGAACAATAAATGCGAAATATATTACGATGCCTAACTGGGCGGGCGCGCTCTTTACAAGTAAAAAATACTCATGGGCGTCGTTAAATTATTCACGAGAGGACTGGCATTCAGGCGCGAATGGTACTTATGTAAAGACGCCCGACCACGCGATTGTTTGTTTTCTGAGCGGATGGAGTCGATATGGTTTCCCAACACGCGCGAACTAAATTTATGTTCACCTTTATGGACGCTGGGCACAATGCTATGCAGGGAAATGGGAGTATTTTATTTCTGTGTTGGTTTTAAAGATTTGTTGAAGAGGATGAAAAACGAACGTTTGTTACTCATATGCCTTTTAATTTAAAAAAATCATTTTTTTTCGTTAAGAATCACGTTAATCGATTCCTGAACACAGGTCATATAAAATTTCCCATCTTCGAAGCTGCACAGTATTATTAAAACTAAAATTATATATCAAACATAATTTATTTTAGTTATAATCGTGTTTTAATATAAATAGCAAGTTAAAATTTTTGTATAAAAAAGATTACATATTACATGTAACTTAATTGCAAAAACATATATTTATTTTTCGATCATACATAACTCGCTGCTTGATTGGACTGAAATTATATTAATATTTTATAGTACGTTAAAAAGATATAATTTCTGTAAATAAAGTAAAATAAATACTAAATATACATGAACATTTACTCAAGTAGACAACATAAACATTTCCTAGCATTGTAAGACTACCTTACCCGATATTCATTTAAAGACATGGAAGAAAATTTTACTGGAATAAATGTGATCTGGATGATACCTGGAAAAGAAATATTTCAACAAAATCTTCTTGTACTGTGATTTTGCATGTACAACGCATATGTAACCTTGTTGATATCAATAAATGGTTGATATCAATGAATGCTGTACTCAAATATGACGAAATCGGTGGTGGAAAATAGACATATTGCCAGTTCATTAACCCCTGTTTGATGGAACAAAATATACAGATGCTGTTGATTGGTTTACTTAAATAACTCCAAAACACAGCATGGTGTCAGATATGTTAGTTTAATTTGGAAAAAACTTTTCATAACAAAAATAGTTTGAGGCTCCTTTTTGTGTCATTAGTGACATATAAGAAAACTGCGTTTTCTTCGACTTCTAAAGTATTTTTAATTTAATGTCAAGAATTCTTCGGATGATGCACTTAAATATAAAATCCATCTAAAAGAAAGCACATTAAGCATTTGGTAACTCATATTAGGCAGAAATATAATAATTATAGAAATATTACCGCTCGACCTCGCCTCATGGTTTTTAATATATACGCATCAGTTGTAAATAATGTAAAAATATCTAAACACATTTGTAATGTAAAAATAAGTAATAACCGTACGAAGAACTTTTGGAAAGATACTAAGTATGTGCTGCTAAAGTGTTGAGATTATGTAATGCTGTAGACTGGAGAAATTAAATTACAGTTTTCTTAAAGTGTTTTGAAGAGTATCCCATGCCAAAATATTGTTCCTTTGACTTACATAAGCACATAATATAGGTAAGCTACTTGTTCGTAACGCATGCTTGCGCAACTCTGTTATGTTATGTTTTGAGTTTCTTGCAAGGCATAGTTTGTTTTATAAGTAAATCTTTCAATACTTATATTATTAGTGATAGTTACAAGTACCCACAAATTATTCAGTCGTATCGATGCACTGCGTTGGGTAAGAAGATTATTACAGTTTTACCTGTTTACTATAAACAGAGGTCAGTGTAATTTACAGACTATGTATAAGCAATGACGTAGCCTAGATTTGTGAGAATAATGTAAACCTGAGAAAAATGTAATGGATACCAACCACCCTTTAAAGAGAGTGGGGTGCGGGGGACCTCCATCGGAAAATTTTGTATTTCGAGGTGCAGAATAGTGCTATTTTAGCATTTTTTTTCGTAACGAAACATTGACTACTACACTGGTAAAATAGCCAATGTTTAATCTTTTAACATGATTGTTTTTTTTTCTTTTCAATTTTTTGTAGCTAAATTGAGGAGGGGTGTGAACCCCCTGCCTCCCTCCCCCCTCTTGACTTCGCACCTGCATATAAGGTAACATGTCGCGTTGTCACTTGTCTCAGCGTACGATGACAGGTTTCTTGCGGAATTTTCCCCCTCATTTTCTTCCGCATTTACCCCCTCACTCATACATCATGTCCTCCCAAACGCGAGTCGAGTGTGTTGCCTCGCTTTGTATCGTTTTTTTATGAACTACGACGAGTAACTCGAGTGATGTTCGTAGCTGATCAGATTCGACAGGAACGACGGGATGTTGCCGGCTCGCGCGATTGCTAGGGCCAAGAAGTTTCCGCGAAAATATTTTTCCATTAGTTTGTTTCATTGTCTTACGTGCACATCGGCAGTCCTAGTTTGTGGTTAAGGGGTATTGATCCCTGTCAGATCGGTTTTAAGGTTTTTCATATAAATCAGGGAGGAGACACATTGTTTTAATTTTTTTCTCGCTGACAAGGCATAGTTTATTGTTTCATTCACTTTTTGGAATCCATATTGCATTGCTTCTGTTAATGTTGTGGCCTCTGTAGTCGTTCCCGTAAATAAAGCAATTTTTCCTTTTCAGCTGTTTCCTGTTGCAAAATAATGAATATATTATTGTTCCAGTAGTCACAGAAAATCGGTTAAGTTTGTATCTATGCCTTGTCGTGACAAACATTTTGATACATCGACTGGAACAGAAGTTATCGAGAAGAAACAGATAAATCCAAGGTGGTAGGGATCAATACCCCTTAATGGCTGTGTGTCTTTGGTACAGTCAAATGAAATAAATGACTCTGCACAATCAGACCAATGTCAACTGTGACACCACACGTCTGTAATTTGCGGATATAGCCTCAAGGCACTGGGAGTTACAACATCCAATCACTGACCACGAAGCAGAGATGTATGTGAGCACGTAAGGGCGTTCAAAAATATATAGTAATTTTATATTTGTACGAAATAGTGATAGTCGTGTAGACGTTGCTTGGGAGAACATTTTCTTCTTACAAACAAACCGTTGCTCAGCCAGTTTGCCCACAATGGCATTTCAAAGTCAACATTTGCACGTCTTTACTTCGTACGCCCCTCGAAAACCAATCAACATAATGAAACGAAATAATTCACAGTAAACGTACATGTCTCGGGCTACAGCTGTATGAATATAAAAACCTAATACAAAATATTTTTGCTTTTAAAAAATTTTCTTAATGTTGCAGACAAAATTTCAAAATTTTAGATTTTTTTTTTTTTTTGTTTTTTCAAAAATATAGTACATTTTTAACGGATTTTTATATGTACCTAAAGTCCTAGCCCGTGACATGTACTTTCAAAGTAAATCATTTCGCTTCATTATATTAATTGGTTTTTAGGGGGTATGAAGTAAAAACATGCACATTTCGACTTGAAATGCCATTATGGGAAAATTTGCTGAACTACTTTTTTTTTTTGTAGAAGTAAAATGTACTCACAAGTAATGTCTATAAAAACTAACACTATTTCATACAAATACAAAATAATGATTTTATTTCCTCTAATCGTCGTTAAGGGTTTTCACGTGGAAAAAAGTCATAATGTTATATTTGCACGACATAGTGTTCGTTTTATAGATGTTGTTTGTGACTATATTTCCCAATTGTGAAATTTTTTTAGCTCTCATAGTTTCTCCATAGCAGCATGCCAGAGTCAGAATTCGCAAGTTACCGGAACATTGTAACAACAAAAACCAAGTGTCTTACTCGAATGAAATAATTTACATTGAAATTGGGTGTTATGGGCAATAAGCTAAAATATTTAGAAATACGCTACAGTCCTTTTGTATTTTTTTCAATAGCCACAAATGAAGTAAGTTGTTGTAATTTTCAGATTTTTTTAAGAGTACAAATGTATCTCATTATGTGTTTTTAAATATTTAAGTGTATTGACCATAATATATATTAATTTTAGTGTAAATTATTTCATTCGTGTAAGACACTGGTTTTTGTTATTACCATGTTCCCGTAACTTGCAAATCTTGACTTTGTCATGTCACTGTGGAATAACTATACGAGAGCTAACAAGTTTTGCAAGTGATAAATGTAGTTACAAGTAACGTCTATAAAGCGATAACTCTTCCGTGCTAATATAAAATTAGGAATTTTTGCCACGTGAACGCCCTTAAGGTATCGAAGCGAAATGGTGCAAAAATCTTTTCCAGGAAACTTCCTGCCCCTGGTGATTGCTGGAGGACGCGTGTCTCTGGAGGAGAGGTGGGGATATAGAAATGACCACGTGTACGGCGATCGCCTTTAGTCAATATCACCAGCATCACAACAGATTGTAATTAAAACTCATCTCGTCCGACTGTGGGGGAAAAAAAGCAAGGTGGCGAGAAGTAGGGTGTTTCCGATCCGATGCGGGGCACGTCTAAACTGTTCTTCGGCGACTGTCCCGTCTCCAGCGCGCAGAGGAGGAGGCGGGGGAGGGTCTGAGATACGACGACGACCCGACAGCTGCTAGTATGCCGTGAGGCGGGACACTCGGCGGCTCCTAACTCAGCCAGATGGTAATCTCTCTCCTCCCAGAGATGCGATCGACGGCGACGTGAACGCCATCAGCCCAGGCCGGCGAGCGGTGGTACATTTCACGCCGCCCACGTCATTACTAATCAGTGTTAATTAACGCCTCTCGCCTGCCACTTCGCCTAGGACGAGTGAATCACTGCGCCACAGTTTCTCGGAATGATTTCCTCGTCATTATGGCACGTCTTACGTTAAGGTTCTTATCTAGGTAGTCCGCGTTGGTGTACAGTATGTGAGGGACAAAACCAGTGGAACGTTAAGAGTGACGTAGGTCGGCGTATGTAATGCAATATCGCCTCTACATACAAACCGCGCAACTGGCGCGCAGAGCTTTACTATTATTCATTTTCCTATGGGACTCTAAGCGATGACCGTAATATCTTATTTTCGGTACTTACGGTTCAAATTCCAGCGCCGGTTACTATTATTGTGTTTTTCGAATCTGGTTGGAATTTTCCTTGATACAGTTGAAAAAGTCTGTCTTTAGCCATTTTGAGAGTCTTGAAAATCGTGTTTCCAATAAGAGATCCTAATTTTTAAACTGATTGAAACATTGCTTGAAATGTGTTTTCTTTTCATACAAGTAATGCGAGTTGAGATGTTTCTTCCAGATATGATTACTTGTAACTCGCTGCAATGCGTTTCAAGCGTAGGTAGATAGGGACCTTAAGGGGCCCGCCTCGTTGCCATAAAATCACACTGCAGCGTGTTTGAAGAAAAAGTTTTACACCGAAACTAATACACGTGTGTTCACGCCGTTTGTCTACGAAAAGAACACGCACTTCAGACGACTGCCCTTAAGTACTTTCAAGACAACACACGTATTATAAATCCCCTTTTAGGGCACGTCAAAATGGGTTAAAACGGGGTTTTCAGGCTGCTATTGCGGAAAGTATACTAGCCGAATACATGTGAAACCACTTAAGGGTAGTGCATTTGACTTAAGTAAAGTGATTTCGTAAATAAAACAATAGGGTCACCACTTAAAGTCCCATAGGAAATTTGTTTTTTCGCGAAGACTGTGCGCCTTAAGTGTAGAGGTGACGCACCGTTGTATGGCCCATACGACGTCGCCCTTAGCACCATACCTCACTCACACAAACGCATGTGCCACGAGGCGGGCCTCTTAAGGGCTACACCTCTGTGGACAGGTTATACGTAGAGATGATGGTTTATCGCGGGAAAACTTGACTATTTGCTAGGCTTCAACATACGTTCAACTTATCAAAAGATTACTGGCTTTTCCTTGTACGTGGAGCTACTGCCCTATTTGACTGAGCCAATAAGAATACCGCTATTTTAATATTTAATGCATGTTATTGGTCTGCAGACAGCTACGTTGTGTCAGTGTTTTCAAGGCTATGTTGACGCAAAACATTTTCGCGATATGCCATCATCTCTAGTTATACGCTTTGCAGAGCCAGGCGCGAAGCAGCGGTTAGAACCACCGAGACGTGCGCGCCTATAGTGTCGTATCGCCCCTGTGTACAAGGCGCCAAACTCGCGCGCAATGTTGCCGTTGTATTGCTGCAACTATGGGACTTTAAGCGATGACTGTATTATTTTATTACTAGAAAGTATGTTGGCCTACCAAAGTTCATAGCAGTTCCCTTAAATAGTTTCGTACCAATCTGAGCAGTACATTTTGTGATATAGCTGTGCGAAAAGGCCGTTTTTAGCCACGTTGGATGGCACGGAAATAGTATTTTCAATGCCCGTTATGTTTTGAAAGTACTTTATAAACCTTCTCTGAAACGTGTTTTCTTTTCGTAGATAAGTACAACCCACAGCATCGTAGTTCGGCAGCCAGAGAGGCGACCACCTTAAGAGTGTTCAAGTGCGATAAAATCATAATTTTATATTTCTATGAAACAGTGTTACTTTTATAGACGATACTTGTGAGTACAGTTTCCTCTTACAAAACAATTTCAGCTCTCGTACTAGTTTCCTCATAACGTTGCGTCAAAGTCATAATTTGCAATTAATAATAACTGTTCTGGGAATAGTTTTTTTTTTTCAGGAGTGGTAAAAAACAATTTTTACAGACACTAAGTTTGGCTCGAGTCCTGCCGTATGTCATTTAAAAGACAAAAATTTCAGGAAAAATTTCTAAAATTAAAATTTTTAGAGCTTCAGCAAATGTGAAGGTACAAGTAAGTTACATTGTGAAATCTGTAGTTAAGTCACTTGGCTTTCGACACGCGCAACATTGTCATACTGTCGCAGATGTGACATGCGTGCTATTTGACTTGGACCTTGGAAGCGAGAGGGCTGTTAGGGCGACGCTTGCTCGCTCACCACGTGTCTCATCGCCTCTAACGGCACGGCGCTCGGCTGGCGTATATTTTCTGTTCGAACGGAGCCGCGGTTGGCGCAGTGGCTAGAGAACTCGCATCTCACCAGAGTCATCCGAGTTCGATTTCTGGCGGGGCTGCTCCTCTTAGTTTCGCATGTGGGAATCGAGCCGAATGTTTCTCGGGGTACTCCCGTTTCCCCCGCCCCGTATATCCGGCGCTGCTCCGTACTCAGGTTAATTCTACTACAGGCTAACAAGACAATGTTTTTTTTATAGGAGAGTTTGGCACAGGGAAAATTTCTGCCGCTAGTTTCACAAAGGGACCATAAAAATACGAAACTGTAGTAAAACTAAATTTAAATAGGTTTGGAAATGACATAAGTGATTTAACTAAATTTTAAAGAGAAAATAAACCAATATCGCGTTTTAAAATATTAACTTTAAGTAACTTAAAGTTCAGGAAAGCTCTGTGATTGGCCAGTCTGTACCCATCAGCGATACAGCGCTCAAGTGGCAGAAATTTTCCCTGTGACAAACTTTTAACATTGATCTTTCTAACCTGTAGTAGAATTAACGTTATCCATACTCACCCCATAATATAGCCCCCTCACCAGCGCTAAATAACTCGATGTTAAGTGCTGACCAAAATATCTTCACTTACTTCTCGTCGAACACTTCTGATATAATGGCCTAGCTGGGGCGGAGATGATCGCGGACAGGGGTGGGTGTGCCCGGACACGGGGGGAGGGTCGTGCCCTGCATTAATGTCCGGGGAAGGTGGAGGGAGGGAGGTATGTGGCGACAGGTACCAGCTATGATTGCTTATCGTCGTGCGCGTTGTAAACAAGCCGGCGCCGTGCTGAGAAGGGGGCGTGTTCAGTCTCGGCGACAGACAATGGTACCACGCCGCTGTAGCTGGGGACCTTGCATGGAATGTCGCCTCTCCTCGCCGGCCCATGAGCGGCCCATGACACAGCTGTGTCCACATACAGTTCATTATGTTCCTCTACAAAGGTGTGTTCGTGGTGAGACGTAAGGCGGATGGTGCACTGCCATCTTTAATTCGCTGTATTTTCCCCACTACAGGCATTCCTGACGTATCAACATTATCCACATTTCGTGCGCTAAATGTTAAGTCTACTACACATTTGTACATTGCTAGATAGTACTTTACTTCCATATTATCTTGTATTTGTTGGAAGATAAGAATGATTGTGATATTTTGTATTCCAACGAAATGTCACATAATACGGGATTAGTGTATTATTATAACAGTGTAAAAATGTGTACCAGACTAACATTTAGAGCACGAAATTTCTAAAATGTTGAGAGGCCTTCAGGATCGCTTATATTGGAAAATACTACTAATTAAATATGGCCGTGAACCATCCGCCTTAAGAACTTTGAGTAGTCCACCTTCCCCTGGCTCCCGTTCAAAAATATTTACTACGGTCATCCATACATATAGCGAAAAAAATTTGTGCTTGATCCAACACAATTTCTGTCGGCTAGAAAAGCGTTTTAAACACTCCAAAAATTGGTTTTGTACTAACAAAATGTGTGTTTATTTTGTATAAGCCTTCATATTCACGATCTTGATGATTGTGTTCTGCCATTACAAGAAAAACTAAACGATTATTCGAACTGAAACTGCTTTAAAAATTTAATGCTAAAATTCTAAATTTTAATACTTAAACTGACACATTCAGTAAACAAAGGGAACGATTAATGAAATTAATTACGTGTACATTTTTCAAAATTTTAACTTAATTTTCAGACTTATAAAAATACGAGAGGACTTTTCGTGGATAAATCACAGATGTGTCTTTGAATAACCAGTAATGGAGGAATTTTACGTACGAAGTTTCATTTACGTGTTTTAGTTTTTCTTTTAATGACTAAACAAAAACGTCATCATATTTCCTTTGTAGTTTATATATATATATATTTATTTATAACTATATACAAACCGAAACATTTACTTTGCAAAATATGTACTCATAGCATTTAGGAACTGACCATAATTCCGAATAGGCTTCTTTGGAGCCTTGGCAGTAGTAAGATCTGGGATTCACATGTTACATGATATAAGATGGCTCTCGATGACCTTTGAAGATATCGCTTTCCGACAAAAATGCTCTTTATTAAAAAGAGGGAAATATTGCTACGGGAATAAAAAGGTGGATAAAAAAGTATGAGTACGTTCTCAAGATTTATTTTTGTCAAGAAAATACTAATTTGTTTACATTTATCTGGGTATTGTAAAATCTCCTTAAAATAGCCTATAGCAATGTGGGGCGCACCGAGATGAACAAAAAATCGGTGGTGGCATACATGTAGATTCAGCTGAACCTAACCGAATGTAACTATCGTTGTTCTCGCAAGGCTCCAAGATAGGAAGCGTCCATAAGAGGTGTGAATAACGGATGTATTTTTCCACGTTTAAGGCGGCGATAAGAGTCATATTGACACACTCGACGAGAACCGCGACGCCTCTGTTCGAGGTGCGCCAAACTGGCTTGCAGTGTTTTCGTTGTAGACTGTTTCCTATGGAACTTTAAGCAGTGACCGTAAATTTTTATTTGTGGAGAGTGTGTTGTAGTAAATCTTAACGCATGCTTCTAGTTTTGAATTTCCGGAATTTGTTTATTTCTCTTTAAGTTAAGAGGCCGTTACAGTGTTGCAGGCGCATGTATGCAACCCGCATTAACCCCATATAAATGAAGGCAAATTTTACCTCCGCTATAGTAGTAAGAGTATTACTGATAGCATCATTATCTTAGCGCTTTATCAAAGACACAGTCGTTCTTATTTTCTCTGCGTTCTGCACAATTTAGTATAAAAAACGGTTACATTAAAAATCTAATACAAAAAAAATTTGAAGAATTTTTAGTCTACCTTTCTTTATACTTGACTTAGGCGAACGCAGTGAAAATAAGAACGACTTTGTCATTCATAGAACGCGAAGATATATTGATATGTGTGATACTTGTATTGCTATAGCGAAGGTAATATTAGCCTTGAATTATATGGAGTTAATGCGGGTTGCATATAAGCGCCTGAAACACTGGAACTGCCTCGTAACAGCAGTTTTAAGAAAGTGTTTTAAGCCATTTTGTGAAGCCCCAGTATCGTTTTTGATATCAGCGTGCTGAAACTGTAAATTTATAGAAGCATAGTTTCAAATATTTATTCCTTTCGTAGATAAGGGAATTAGTTTAGAGGTTGCGTGCAAAAGAGACCAGACGTAAAACGCCACAACAGCGTTCGTGTACCAGGCACATAGGTCTCTTAAAATGCTAATTATACATAAATAAACGACAAAATTTTACTATCAGTCGGAAAAATTTTGAAGTCATCCTGAGCAATTCAAGAATATAGCATCGTTTTTCTTACCTCACTATCTTGTCTGTTTGTCTGTTCGGTACAAATTTTACAATGGATAATAAACTAACTTCTCGTTGAGTTAGAGACTTTAAACCCAGAAGGCTGACTGTAGATAGGTCTACGATGCTCTTATTGTCAGTAAGTGCCTGTGATAGTGCCAACATCTGATGTTTACAACCAGAATAAATAATTTTTTACTTAATAATGTAGTTTGCAACATAACAGTGTCGTTTAGTTTATCAGGTGCAATTAATGTTATTAACTCTACATGTGGTGATTTAACAACCTTATTATATCCCAGTTGAGTAAATATCACATTGTTGAATGACAGGACGAATTACGACTGTAGGTAAGTTGGCCACAATGGCGAATATGGCTGGCTTGGTGTTGTGGCTTCGGTGCTTGAAGTTAAACAAATCTCGTGTTTAAAACAAAGCTAAATATAGTGTGTGTGTGTGTGTATTGCGTTTTTTAACTGCGTGGTAAGTCACAAAGTTGTGAAAAATGTGCGTTTCTGTTTACAAAGTCTGCTAATCGTTACAGCTTAAAGGCATCTTTGTCGTATGTGTCGTATTGTTGTAGCACGTTTGTGCTTGTAGAATGGCGATTGCTGTTGACTACAAAATACTTTTCGTTAGTATAATGATGCTGTAATTTATGATCGATTATAATTTATAAGCTTTCAAAGCAAAAGAATTTTAATAGATGTGTAACTATTTCACTGTTAATCACAACTTTGAAACATTTTCCTGTGTAGTTAAGCAGTGAAATTTCGTGCTAAGCATTTCCTCAGTGTGAATATTTGCCATCCCTCAGCCCGCCGTAAATACCCAAGTACAGTTGATAGTCAAAAGTTCCTAAAAATATTAAATCTGTTTTGTAAGAGGAGTTCGTTAAATATGACACAGTAGTTTACGATAAAAGCGAGGTTATACTGGGTAGAGTGAAATTTTAACTCGAGGTAGTTAAATATGTTACCGGAGTGAAGTTCGTTTACATTCAAAAAGTAATTGAGTTCATACCTTCGATCATAACCTGGCTAAAATGGTCATCTGACCTTGATTACTTAGCTCCCTCTTGCAGGTTACTTTTCGGAAAGATCTAGTCAGTGATACCCTGCGAAACAAAAAGCCTGCGCTAGAAATAATTTATTTCTCGGCACAGACAGTTTAATTGTGCATTAAAAAAGCAAATTAAATACATTACTAGGTACATCTACGTTATTTAACCCGAGTGAAGCATTACAACAACTAATTTGGGTATGCTATTAATCGTGGCTATTTTCAACGAATTTTGTTTGCAGTTGGTACTAGTTCAGACACTTACCCCTACCCACCCCTCCTAAAAACAAAGGAAGTCGGCTTAACTTGGAAATGACGCCTCTGTTCTTATATGCTCTCTAATTTAAACTTAAAAATAGCTCAGAACTGAATAGCAATGCAATGAACAAGAAACAAAAATTGAAAAAAAAAAAATTGTTTAAATAATAAAACATATGACTTATAAAATTATTTTATACTTTTAGTCTGTTTTGAACACGTTTAAATATTGCTGTTTTTTATTTAAACAATTTTTTTAGTCTAACAACATGAGCTAATATTTTGTAACGGTGATTATTACCGTGCTGCAGCAGTGAAAAAAATCCCTATCACCTGGTTGCTAGGCAACCATTGTAACCTTCACACCACGTGCTGGGGCGCAGTAAGAAACAACATTAAACATAACTAAATTCTACTACTTCTCCGGTCATAACCGTCACCTGGCCATTACGATGCCGCACGGCAATCAACGTCGCTCGAAACATTCGAAGACCGATTTAAAGCCGAATTACTCGCAATACAAGGGCAGGCCTTGCATTGTCTGCTGCGTCCATAGTTGTCAGAATAATTTATGACGTTCGTGATCCTCCCTTTATGTTCTACCCATTTCAGTGGAGAATTTATTTCATAGTAAATTTTTACACTTAAGCTCGTAATGAATATCATGGTTGAACTCTGCAACTTAAGGATCGTGTTGTCTATGCGAAAATTGCTTCGATTCTACTTTCGTTTGGAATGTGGTTTCTCAGTAACTTACATGTCCCGTCGGCAGAGTATTGCCTGTAGTATTTACGGCATGAAACAACAATCATTAAATAATTGTAGGCTAATCGATTTTTTAAGTTGCTCTTAATTGTATTTATCTCGGTCCAAAATAAAATATTAATTTATTAATGTACATTATTTAAGTAGAAATATTTGTGCAGACATTGTCTGAAAACATTCATTACTGGCCAACGGCATGGTCACGACTTATCTTAGGAAAGTCCAAATTATATTTTTAGGGCTAGGATACATGATTAAGACACGAGTTACTCACCAAGTTACCATCAACTTTCTGAATGTAAAATGTTAATGTTTCAACAATATTTAAAAATGGCTTTGTTTTAACCCATTTTCTCTAAAAATCGAAGTAATAAGGATTTTTTATTTAAATTAAATTAATAAAAAAAAGGTAACATTGTACATCCTTGGCCACAGATATGTTAATATTCTTTAATAGTACTTTAAGAGTGCGTGGTATGTAATTCAGCGCTATAAGGATCAGTTAAGAATTGTAGGATTCTCGAATCCAGTTTGCAGAAAAGAAAACAGCAATCCCAGACAACAGTTTTTGCCAACTTTTTGAGCAAACATTTTACTCGAGTAATGTATATCTGAAGGACAATCTCTGACGCCGAAATCTCGTACGTTTAATTGTAGCGCAAGAGATCACGCTTAACAAATCCATAATTCTGGGTAAATGTTTTCTCATAAAGTTGGCAAATATAATTGGACCGCTTTCTACAGAATGCATCTAACCTTCACTGTACAAAAATTGAGTCATTTGCAGTTATAAAGTTGAATGTCGATAATCTCCAAAAGGGGTTGTAGGCCTATTGTAAGTATTCATGTATGCAGTTTCTATAGTGTATATATTTTGTATATTCAAATTTCATTTAATAAAATGTTGAGAATGGTATGGTGTATAGTTTTTTTTATAGTATGATTCAAGTTGCACGGTTATAATAATATGATATTGAAATAAATAACACACATTACAAAATAGGATGAAATTCATATGTAAGAAATATTTTTAATGAAATTTGACCTACATTAACTAATAAACAAAAATAATGATACACAAAACAAAATCATTTAAATTTTGGTGTCCAGATTCTACTAAAAGATTGGAAAAAAAGTATCATAAAGAAATTTCATGTGATCCACTATTCCGCAGCAAAATCTGGAACCCCTGAAAAGCCATCGACGTCATCTTGCACAAGTTAGCTCGAACGAAGTTCTTTTAGAAGTCTTTGGCATCATATGGCATTAAGATTACAGATTCTATATCTTGAAGCTTTGGAAGGGTTACTGGTTTTGCCGTTTTGCCACATAGGGACAAGTTTATCCTAGAAACCTGATAAGTCTTGCTCTTCTCTAGCATTATTTCTCTGGTTTGTAACCAAGACACCTTAAATTTATTGACATCGAACAACCAAGTAACTTGGTTCCTTTCATCAGCTATTTAACATTCAGTCTTCTTACAATGCATTTAAATAGCGGTACAATCCATTCATATGTTTGTTCTTTTCATTATAATTCAGAATGGACTTTATTGCTTCAGTTGACGTGGTTAACTCATTTTTCCAACTTTTGTGGGTTGGTTCCTTTCTGCAGAAAGCGGTCCAATTATCAAGGATTGTTGTTTTGTAACTTTTCTATACTGACTTTCAAAAAGAGTAGATCTTTAATGTAGAACTTAGCGCTTATTTATCTACCATGCCCTCTTAATGTGCCCCCACTTCAAAATCTGGTAAATCCCGTTTGGCTATATTCGAAACAATGTATCAAACCTTAAGTTATGTATAATTGGTAGCAGCCTTATTATTCATTTGGGAAATATGTTTTGGGCTATCTATATTTTGATATGTTTGTAAATTTTTCAATTAATTTTATGTGCTATTTTTTGGACTGCAAATAAATTATGTTAAGAAGAAAGATGTAGAGTCGGTTATGTTTTATTTATACATATTTCTAGCGCTTTCGATACGATATTTCTACGCTCTGTTTACTCGGTGTGGTGTATTGCGTGTTTGTGTTAATACGTAGGTTTCCAGAGACTGGCTCATGAAGCAGGAGATTTGTTATACATTTCTACGATCAGGCATCCTGGCGGTGAAATCACGGTTCTTGGAGTATTTCTGTTGATTTTAATTTAAAGGAAACGTCTTGTTTGATATCTCTCTAGTCTTTTATCGAAACGATCTAGTGCTAGGGTATTACAATATATACCACAAACAAATTCAATTATCGGACAGTTGTGTTGGCGATATTTGTATGGTCGACTGTGAATAATTTGTTTCTAGGACATTTTATACTTATTGTTTCAGTTTCACTCGCTCATTCAGTAAGTTAAAACGTGTTTCACACGAGCCATCGAAAAGTGTTGTTCGTGTTGTAGTAATATCGACAGCTTATTTAAATATGTACAGCGTCAGGTCGCGAAGATGGTGAAGAGAAGCGTGGTCATAAATAAATAATTATTATCGTATGAGGAGGGTACAGGTGGTTCGGAAATCATGTGAGCACTCAAAAAAGCCCTGTTAAAATACTATTTTCAGCCAATTCGTATCTTTCCGCGCGTAACGACAAACGACGGGACATGTATAACCTGTCTGGACACGTCACTTAATGTTTGCGCGTGTAAGACAAACTGTGCAGTCGGTGTGAATCGATATAGTCTAATAAAAAATCTATTAATTACATAAAATACGGTTATGTAGATTTCGGTTGGTATTGTTTCTGTATTGTTGCATTTAAATGGGAAAATACAAGGAGCAATGTTGCGTATTTTCGCTGCCAACCATACAAGCAGTAAGGTAACTATAGTTAATATTGAATTATAAGCAGTAACGGCTAGTGATGTTTTTCAAAGGTTAAATTTTTAGTGTTCACTTTATCCCGAACGACCTATACCCGAGTGCCAGGGTATCCCACCACGGATGCAGACATGGGTCTGAGCGCCCGTAGGTGCCTGCTTGCTCAGAACGATGACATGAAATGTGGTCCTACAGTGGAGAAGCGCCGGAATGATAGGAGCGGGGAAACGGGAGATCACCGAGGAAACCCGCCGACCAGGGGCATAGTCCGGCACGATTCACACGTGCGAAAATGCGGGGACCAACCCTACCGGAAATCAAACCCGGATCGCCTTGATGGGAGACGAATACTCTAGCTACTGCGCCAACCACGGCCCCTTTAGAAGCTGTTGGACCAAATCTATGTTTTAACATACAATGTACATTTGCTTATATAATTGTAAATAACTGTGTTTTGTGAATAGTGTGAATTGTCTAAACAGGTAGCCTTGAGTTAAGAAGTTAATATGGTGCTTTCAAGGTAGGAGTAGATACAAAAACTGTGGTTAACTGAAAATGGCTGACAAGTGTATAAATTGTGGACTTCAAGAACATTAATGCCTATAGGCCATTCGGAATAAAGTGAGCACTAAAGATTTAACCTTTAAGAACAATCACTAGCCGTTACTGCATAAAAGCCAACATTAACAACAGTTACATTTTTGTTTGTATGGTTGGTAGCGAATAACTGCATATAGTCCCGTTTATTTTCTTATTTGAATACAGCATTAGTGAAACAACATCAATTGCAAACGACCTCTCTGTATTTAATATACTTTAAAATATTTATTTAAGTTCTTACTGACATACCTTCTGACTGTATAATTCTATTTAATTAGCGGCAGTACAAAGCGACGCGACCGAGTCGATTATCGTTGGCACACGCCGGTATTGCTTCGCGCCGCAGAGATAGTTTAAAATTTCACCTACAGATGGCATCAGAGTTAGGTTTTCGCCGCATTGCGTCATTCAGATTGTTTGTCCGTTGTGTAATGAATATGGGTTTCTGATAAACACATTCAACGTCGTCGTTCATTGCAGTATGTTGAACGGAATTTTAATTCTTGAGTTGCGTGTGTCGTGTGTTTTTTTAGTGACGGTTTTAATTTAAAAGTTCGAATATACTGTGCATGGATTTACGAGATTCGTAACGGTAATTAATAGCGCCGTTAG
>PNEQ01040600.1:58606-74148 GCA_003012365.1 Medauroidea extradentata | reverse complement strand
TCATGTATTCAGCCCCCGTGCATTTAATGAGTACATATTGTAGCTAAAATTTATCGGAGCACTTTAACGTAAATGTAAACATTGTACAAGACTATGTAAATAAAAGCACGTGGCAATGTTGATGTTTGCATGTAGCGGAAAGATATAAACTAGCAGAAAATAGAAATTAATCAGGGCTTTTTTTAGTGCTCACTTTATTCCGAATCACCTATAGTAAGCGTGTGCTTATCGAAAATTTTGTATATATGTTCAGTGTTTGTGAATGTTCTGTGTTTGAATATGTTCTGTGTTTGTGTAACTGACAACTCCCTTCCAGTATGTACTGGGTAAAATGAAGGCAAACAAACAAATAAATAAATAATGATATATAAAATATACGCCAGTTGAGCGCCATGCACTGGTACAGTGTTGCTATCTCTTGTAAGCGCAGCGCACTTCCTTTCTACGAGAGACGAGTTGATGTTATAACTTTTATAATCGAAATCATAAAGAGGAACGAATATAATTTATATAGTATAAAACTAAACTTAGTTGAAAACACGCTGTGAAATAAGCTAGATAATTGAAGGTTTTCAGAGCACATCCTACAGTGTTGCCAAGTATATTGACATCGTGGTAAAGAGAGGTGTTTGAGAATGTGATATAAAGACTATCTTAATCGTTGTCGCTCTCGAAACACGATCACTAGTGACGATCTTTAACCGAGATGATGTTAGAAAATAGACGCTTCAAGTCCCTAGACGTGCCACCCATCATCGACTAAAGCCTCACAGCCTTCGTCATCATGAGCAAGGTAGGAAACATCATCTCTGATTACGCTTATAAAGTACGTCTAAATTATCAGGTTAAGTTCAACGTAGTTTATACATCCAAACTGTTACCAACCGCTCCCCTCCGAATTAAGGGGACAGATCGTCAAAAATTTTAATTGTTTTAATATATTTTTTTTTTATATTTGAACGATATGTGGTTTGTTTTGTAGACATACATTGTGACTATTGTTTACTGTAACGAAAATGTTTAGCTTTCATAGTTTTTGTATATTATCGAATGGTAAAGTCCAGAAATTTGAATAAAACGATTTTATGCTATAAAGGAAAATACTCTTGGCAAAAATGAAATAATTTGCATTGAAGAACAGTGTCACAGATTACGCCAAGACATATATCAAAACAGCACTTTTTTTAATTTCAAATGATTTTACATTTTTTTTAAATTCTGTATTTTTAAGTATACAAAAAAGTATTCAATGCGGTTTTTAAACATGTTTTGCTGTAGTCTGTGATACGATTCTTCAGTGTGAACGATTTTATTAAGGTGAGTCAGTCTGTTTTATTTTCTACCATAAAACATTTTATACAATTTTGGACTTTTAACATGCCACTATACAAAATCTATAAAATGTAAAAAAAAAAAAAATATTTACAGTAAAAAAAACCTACACAGTGTGTGTCTAAAACACAAAATATATCTCGTACAAATATAAGAACTATTAAAACAATTTGAATTTTCAGTTTTTATATTTTACTTGTGTATAAACTTTTTGAACCGTTCTTATTTAGTTATTCGTTTATCCCTACAACTCTCCTGTACCAAAGCCCCAGCTGTAAATGCGATTTTTGATGGGTTACGACAAGTGATCCGAACGCGACTTTAAGCGGTGACTACGCATTTTTATGGTCAGCGTATTTAAGCTTGAAAACTTTACTCGGGATACGGTTTGCACGCCTCAAGCTGAAATTTTATCCGATGCACCCTGCCCTCGTTGCGCCTACCTAGACTTTAGGTTGGCGGTCCTAGATCCGCCACGACAGATGCCCGACAAGAGAGAGCGGCAGGGAGCGTATGGGATCTAGGGACCTGAGACGGCAGTCAGCGGAGATATGGAAGCCACACACGACACACGTCGAACCGGTAGGCGGGAGCCCAGGCGTCTGAGTACGTGCAGCTATGGCGCGCGGCCTACAGTGGAATGTAGTAATTACACCAGTTCAGTTCCGATACGACACGCGGCAGACGTTGGCGGGGCCGGGGGGGGGGGAGAGGGTTGTGGGCGACTTGCTGCCTTCCCCGCGACACTGCGACCTCTCGTCTACGCTGCTATCGAGTGTGCCTTCCTATGCATCTATGGACGGTTATATTGCGTCACGATGTTAGTTTGGGCAGGGCAGAATTTACGCTTGAGGCGTTGAAAAAGTAACCCGAGTAGAGTTTTTAACGTCCAATAAGTTACGAGATTCTTCATTGCGTGCATATTTTTGACATAGCCTGTTAATCAAGCACACCTTGTCACGTGACTTGAGAAAATCTTCTAAACCTTGGCTTAAGGGCGCGGTTCACCTCAGTTTTCAACGTCCTTTTTATTTTTATATTTGTACCAGATATTTTTTTTCTTAATTTATACATTAATTGTGACTAATCTTACTCTTCGAAAATTGTTGTATTTTTCATAGTTTTCGCGTAATGAGTCGTAAACTTAAAAATTTGTACTTTACGGTTTTAGGTACGCAACTAAAACCAACTGACTTACCAAACAGAAAAAAATTCTCAGTGTATAACATTGTTGTAGACTATGAAATGACACATATAAATACAAAAAATAAAATATTTTTGTATTTAATAAAAAATGTTTAATTTTAAAATGAAAAATTTTAAAAAAATTATTTTTTTAATACAAATTTTATTTATTTTTGTTAGAGCTTAAAACCAGTGCTTGCAATGAGCATAGTGTATTTACAATGAGGTTTCAACCTTGTCTGAAGTGTGTTTTCTTTTCGTACGTTGGCACAATGGGCCCACGTGGAATAGTTTCATGAAAAAAAAATCCTGTTTACCAACACACATCCGGTTAGTACATTTTGAAGTATGGCAGTCTGAAAAGGCCGTTTTTAACCATGTTGGAAGAGCTTAGAAACAGTGCTTGCAATGAGCATAGTATTTTAACAATAAGGTTTCGACCTTGTCTGAAGTGTGTTTTCTTTTCAACACACTTATATGGCAGTTTATGAATGTCTAGGATTAAAAGAAAAAGATTATTTAAATAAATTCAGCTAGCTTATTAGAAACATAGTATTGACCCCCCCCCCCCCTCTTTTTTTTTTTCAAATGGCTGATGATACATTTTTTAAAACAGTTGTTGCTCTACAAATGCCATAAAACTTGAAACCTGTGTTGACTTTTAATGCACATTATCCACAAACTAAATTACAGAATGAAGACCGCTACAGAAATATTGTACGTCAGCTTAGCGCTCCGCGTGCAAACACGCTGCTCCTTATCGAGTGCGGCATTCTGGCTCTTATCACGCCCTGGTTGTAGCGCCTCAAACAAGGATAACAACATGTGAAGCCCTGGCAGAAAGTGATTTACATGTTCACTTATGTTAGGCTAGATGGATCTCAGTACTTGTCGAAGCTACATATATGCCACCACTGACATATGTATATTCTAGGTACGGCCAACATTGCTACAGAATGTTTTTGGTTGTTGTTTAAATATCATGCCCATAAACATTCGAGTTCACATACTTTTAAGAATTGATCTATATTTTATTCCTGTAGCAGTATTTTACTCACCTCAATGAAGAACATGATTTTTGTCAGAAGGCTATATCTTGAAAGGTAATAAGCTTAACCTAATATTATTTTACATATAAATTCCTGTTCTTGCTTGCGCCGAGGCTCGAAGGTAGGCAGCGCCTTTAAAGGTGTTCAAGTGATATAATATCATAATTTTATATTTCCGTGTAATACTGTTGATTTTGTAGACGGTATTTGTGAGTACAGTTCCTTCTTAAAAATCTGTTTTGTTTCGCACAGTTTTCTTATAATGGAACGTTAAAGTTAACATTTTCAAGTTACGTTGCGATGCAAATAGTGAAAACCAATTTATTTACCCAAATGAAATAATTCACAATGAAATAACATGCCATGGGCTAGGCAACATTTATAAACCCACAACCTAATATTTAGAATCTTAAAAAAAAAAAAAAAAAAATCGCAAACGTTTTCACTGTGAGTTATTCTAATATTACTTTACGTAACGTAGCCCATGACATGTTATTTCACTATGAATTATTTTACTATGTGCATGGCAGCCTTTGACGCACCGTTATGAGAAAAATATGCGAGCCTAAATTGTTTCGTAAGAGGGAACTGTACTCCTAACTATCGTCTATAAAACTAATACTATTTCGTAAGGTAAGACACATTCAAGTGCGTTTAATATAAATGTAAGCATAAGTACTGTTTCGTAACCGTAGCATCCTGAAACTAACTATAGCTATAGCTTATCTCTGTTCAGTGATACCTATATTATTCACTAATTTCTCTCCTGGCTGCAAGAATGAATTTATTACAGTTATTTTGTTTAGCTGTAATTGGCCTGCGTATGCAGACATATGATAGTTGTTAAAGAACGGTTTCAATTAATACGAGATTCATTTATGCAAACAAAATATAATTGTTTGTCACTACGCCTATTTTCAGCTAACACTTGTTGCTGGAGTAGGTAAAAGTTTCTAACTCAATTGTATTTGGTTATCGATTTTAACCAAAAAAATTAATTTAAAAAAATCTTAGTAAATTACCGGTAGGCCTATATGTTGCGAAAGTTCCAAGTGCAATGCATAACAGTTATTAAAATTCACTATTCATTACACGAGGAATTCGTCACCATTTCATTTCTAGCTTTAAACCAAATTTCATTCGACATTACTTTATTACATAACCGTCACGTCAGTTTTAATAAATCTGAGAGTGTACCCATATCAGACTGGTTGTAAGACAGTCACCTTATTCCTTTTATATAAATATACGGTTACTCTACGTTGAAATGTTAGGTTTTCTGAGTCACAGAAAATGAGAGACATTCCCATAGTTGAATTAACGAAATGAAGGCAATGTTTCGAAAATTGTAGGAATTTTGCACATAAATTCTCCAATATTTGTCAAAAAATACTTGGTTTCCGAGATTAGATGTTTACTGACAAGTGTTCTTTGACACCTCTCAAAATATGTTCGAAATATCAACTAGCTACGTATAAACACTTTGGACGTCTCACGCCCCTGCAAAGCCGATACCAAATGTCTAGGATATGACGTATTTCCCCACTATCCGTCACTATGCGATTTAATATCGCTCTCATTGTTTAGCTCACATATTACTTACAGTTATGAAAATGTTTTGCAACAGAATTACATTAAATAAGTTTATGGCCTCTTTCATTACTTTTCATTTTAAATTGTAGTAGTTGATTTCGTGGAACAAAAGCTAACTATTTATGTTTTACAAACTTATGTTTAAAAAGTAGTATGTAATGGAATATGGAAAATAGGAAAAGGGTGTAGGGAAAGTGAAACTCTTGAAGTTGAACTGTCTTAGAAGTAACATCTGCACGTGATATCACTATTGAGATTGCAGGTCACAGCAATAACATTCTTAGCCGACGATGGAATAGTCACAGTAGGTTCTGGGCTGCACAACATCCGCTTGAGTTTCCACAACGCCGAGCACTGCCTCCCTACAAGGCGACCCGGATTCGATTCCCGGCGGAGTCGGTCCCCGGATTTTCGCATGTGGGTCGTGCCGGACGATGCCGTTGGTCGACGAGTTTTCTGGGGGATCTCCCGTTTCCCCAGCCCATGCGTTCCGGTGCTGCTCCATACTCACATCGTGTCTTCCCTCACTAGCGCTAATGACCTGGATGCTGAGTGCTGACCAAAGTTTCTTCGTTTACAACGCCGAGAAAACAATCACAGCCGTACGGTACTGTACAGCAAAGTTACTATGTATAAGGTTAGGTGTTTACACGAAGAGACCCCCAGTACAATGTATATCCTCCCACCTCCCCCTTCCTCTATGTTTATACACACAGAAACTGTGGAGTGTACTACACTGACGTAAGCCATTCAAGCGAAGTTTCAAGAAAGAAAAATAATTTGCTTATGAACATTATTTTAGTGCAATGTACATAAAAGGAGTTTTCAAAAAGTAATCTGCTATAATTGTATAGATTTTCTCAGAGACGTGACAAATGCTCGAACACCATAGGTTTAACCATGTTGTGACTAGATGCGTGCAAGCAATTAGCTCAGCTCACATTTTGGACGCAGGTAAATAACTCTTGAATCACTTCTTAAACGACTCGAGTTTGAAATTTTACCCTTCCTCGTCAAACTTCGTGACTTTTCACAAACTCCTAAAATAACAAAATGGTTTCTTCACGATTGTTACGGGATAACGTAATTTTTCAGAAAGTTCTCCGAGGATGTTTGGAATATTAGGATCCAAATATTTTCAATAATAGAAATCTCTAAGTCTGTGCGACCCTGAGATTTATGCGCAAATTAACTTGGCATAGGTACGGATTAGCCATAACGTAGCTATACATTTTAAATTATTTTTTTGCTTTGATGTAACCTAACCCTAGTACAATAAGGAAATTTAATCACCGTTCCATCCTTGTATCGTAAATACATTTAAACATGCATTATATGTGTGTAAAGTTAGATAATTAGGATTCAACTTTGACATTAGCAACAGTTTTTCGCTGTGTTTGCATGTGACTATGTGGACCTGATACTGTACTGGAAGTTCTTGTGTGAATTATTTTTGAATATGCGTTATTTTCCTGTTTGGCAGTTAATGTTTTACTTGTTTTCCTGTTAAATTTTACTCAATACGTACTACAAGATTCCTTCTAAATACGTCAACGTTATTTGTGGGAATTTACTCACACTACTGAATTATTCCGCAATGGACAACTAATATAGTGTCTTTTCCTTCTGGGATTCTTTGGTAAAAACTTGGCACGATACTCATAAAAACAACGCATTTGTCACGAAAGCATGTTGTAAATATCTTTAGAAGTTGCGTACGCAGTAGTTTTTTATTTTTACTTGTATTTACTGAATATAACTAATTCTAAGACCAGTATCGGAGTAAGAAAAGCCAATTCTGTATACTGCGATAGATTTTTACATTTGTATATGTAGGCTATTTATCTATATGTAAAATTTAATAATAGTATTGCTTATATGTATTGTTGGTTGGAAATCGGCGTACATGTTTAGCATAGCGATTTAATTTAACTGACTTCAAAGTTACGTCTTCGAGCACCTTTCGTGAATTCTCAATACGAATTAATGTACGGTATAACGAAATTATTTGCGGATTTTTTATACACATATTTTTATTATAAACAGCCACCTTTGTTGTGTTTTCTTGATTACGATGGTTGTATACAGCTCAGTTACGAAGGTGTGATTTTGACAACTGTCTTCTCCACGTTGAACCATTTTTTTTTCAAGGCAGCAAGATCTACGGTTTTAGCTAATTATGTAATTAACGAAATTCTAGTTAATTGACTTTTATTCAGAACCTAATAATTTGTTGTATTGAAAAAAATTAGCTCCCACGGCTAAAACCACTTTAACAAAACTGTCAAACAGATATTTGATATCTGTTCTGGTTTAGGATTAAAACATAATTATCGCAAACCCATGGATGGGGCACCATAGCCTTAGCGTATGGTTATTGACAAGATTGTAAGTAATCTTTTTTTTTTTTTTTCCTTCAGGAAACCTGAGGTTATTTTGGATGTACACAAAGAAATTATGCTTTTGTTAAGTTAAGTGTAAAATTGTGACTCTTTCAATCGTGTATGTGGATATGTTTGGGAGAAATGTTTGGGAGATGGGTGAAGCCGCCGATTTGGGTGTCACATTATGAAGACACTCTATTTCGTAATCTATGACAGACAAGCTCGTAACCAAGTTCCTGGTCCAAATAAACGGATATTTTTTCGATATTTGTTAGTTGCATAGCTCATATGCATTAATCTATAAGAAGTTTAGTATGCAGACGTGAATTCTCATAAGTGAACAATACCGTCACAGCATTAAGTGCCATAGTGTGTCGCGCAAAACTCTGGGCTTCAGCTACGTCACAACAAGCCATCTGCTGATGAGGCCATGGTTGGCGCACTAGATCACTCGCCACCCTCCAAGACGAACCGGGTTCGAATCCCGGTCGGACCCTGATTTTTTGTATTAGGGTTACGGGGCTGACGTTTTTGACCGGTGGGTTTCTTCAAGGTATTCCCGGTTACCTCCCTTTTCGCATTCCATTACATCCTTCAGGGTTTGGCAGACATCTACGCGTGCCTACTTTGGAATTATATCAAATGAGGGGGTTTGATAAACTATCCTCTGGTGTCTTCATTATACTTGTTTTACCTCCTAGCTATTCAAACCTTTGGGCTTACAACTGAGACAAGAGTATAGGTGGGTTTACAACTGTGAATAAATAACACTAATCATGGATCATAGGTCGTACTCACCAGAACTTATTTCCACGTATTCCAAGCTATTTATGCACAGTTGCTCAAAAGTGGTCGTGTGTATAGAGATGCTGACATATGAAATGGCAATATGTCATTTCTGGTGCGGGCGTTTAGGACAGCAACCAATCACAGCAAAGGATTTACTGAATGTCCGCCGTGTTGGCTTAACCTCCAAAATACACGAGAATAAACAAAACGAGAATGAGAAATTTTAATGTTAAGAACTATGTTTCCATACTGTAAATTATGTTTTATGCTGTGCAGTTTATTGGGGCTTTGTTTGTATATTTTTGTTACCTCCGAATACGATTATACTTCAATTGTTTTCAAATAGCCTTCGGATGTATTTCATGTAGCTACGAATGCTTCAGATTCATCCAAAATAATTCATTGGCTAAAAATTTCAGTAGGAATTCAATTATGAATTAAATTTACACAAGATTTATGGTCGTGCACCATTTCAACTGTTATATTATTACCATTGCTTATGTTTTTTTTTTTTTTTTTTAAATTTAAAAGTGAGCCAACCTTAACCCCGACACTCGACGTCGTCTCAGTATCACTAATCTCGCTGGACCAAATATCTGCTGGCGCCACGTATCCGGTGCCTGCGTTGATAAAGTCCCTACCCGCTTCTGACTCTTGTATCTGTGCGGAACTTTTACTATTTGTCTTCCCGGCTGTGAGCATCTTCAATGCCGGGAACAATATGGTTCTCGGATATAATGGCCCCCGGGATGATGTATTGCCCCGTGGCCCGTCGTTACATAATGATTGAGCATTTGGAGGCCGTAAAACAAACACAACTGGTAACAATGCAGGTACAGCCGTACGCGGGTGGAACGCAACACACGCCGCTAGACAAGCCTCGGTCTTCAGCAGACGTTATGTAAACATTATTGGTACCTTTAAGATTTCTTTTTTATTTTAGTTGATGTTATCATATTTCTCACAAGAAATCGAGGGGACACTTTTATAGGCCCAGCTAATATTTTTATATCAGTTAGCTTGTGCCTTTCCTAAACTTGATATAAGAGTTGTCATGTAACTGTCGAGCATTGTGTATATGGCTACCTTATTTCTAGAGGCCGGAAAATTTCGCTGATTCAATGACCGACATGTCAGAATGCATTGTCCTATACACATTCAAGCCCCGTCTATTAGTTCATTGTACGCTGTTCCACTGAGTAGCAGCTAGAGAACAAATGTTCGAGGTTTGAGTATGCATAGTACAATGCATTCTGACACGCAGTTCATTGAAACCGCGAAATTTTCCGGCCTCTACATTTCTCATAATTTCTGCGGCCGCAATAAAGTATTTCATTGGAGTTGAATGACTCTTAGGAGGAGTTTAAAGAGTGCTCACTCTACCGTAAACATATGATGAAATTGTTCATTTCTTGATTTAAAAATCCCGGACATTTTACTAGAAAGAATATCCAGGTTGAAATGTTTTTTTAATGCTCATGCTATATTTTCAATTTATTTCCAATCCTGAAAATGTATTTATCATCAATAACTCACTAAGTAGGCCTAGGCTATACAAACACTCCCGTTAGCTACTATAGAATTATTAGTTGTAAAATTACTATTATACGTTCAAAGTGTACATTGTGTGTATATATTGTCTACACTCGTGTATCTGGACACTCAAATACAGACACAGATTATTTGCTGCTTAATAATATTCGTGCGTTGTCATTGTGTGCATTTTGGCTTCTTGGGGAGCAGCTACTGTAACACTTTAAGGCCGCGGTATCCCGCATTTTTCATCATAATTATTTTACTTTTTATTTGTACCAGATATTTTTCTTCTTATTTTAGACACAAAATGTGACTAAATTGGGCTATTATGAAATTCTTATATCTCTCATAGTTTTCGCGTAATGGCTTGTTAAAGTCATATTTTGCATGTTTCCGTTTTAACGACTACACTAAAATCAACTGATATACCAAACTCAAAAAAATCACAGTGGAGAAAGACATTGCAGGCTACAATTTCATGCTCATAAAAATAAATAATAAAAATTATTTGTATTTAAAAAAATATATAGAATTTTTAAAATTTTTATTTTTAGTTTCACCGTTTTTGAAAAATTCAAATAATTTTTATTCTTCATTTTTATGAGCATGGCATTGTAGCCTGCAATGTTTTATCCACTGTGATTTTTTTTAGTTTGGTATATCAGTTGGTTTTAATGTAGTCGTTAAAACGGAAACATGCAAAATATGACTTTAACATGCCATTACGCGAAAACTATGAGAGATAAAAAGTTTCATAAGAGCCAAATTTAGTCACATTTTGTGTCCAAAATAAGAAAAAAAATACCTGGTACAAATAAAAAATTAAAAAAAAAAAATAGTGACGAAAATTGCGGTAGACCGCGGCCTTATTTAAAGTTCAATAATGGTAACCTGTGTAGTGAGAGAGTGAGAGATATTGGTCAGCGTTCAACAGCGAGATCTTTAGCGCTGGTAAAGGGTGACATGAGGTGAGAATATAGAGAAGCATCGGAGAAAGAGGGCGGGGTAAACAGGATAGCCCCGAGAAAACCCGCCGACCAACGGCATCGTCCGGCACGATTCCCACATGCAAAAATTCGGGGATCGACCCCGCCGGGAATCGCCTTAGTGCGAGGCGAATGGTCTGACCATTCGGCCACCGCGGCCCCTGGGTTACCTACGGAGCACTGCATCTTGCTGTACAATGTACATTATAAGAAACTATTACTAACAACTCAGTGATTGTCATAACGCTACGGTATGACATGATGTTTATGTTTTCTTACAGTAAAAAATAATTACTGGATTTTTTTTTAAGTGTTGAAAATTTAATGTGCAGAGTCTTATTTTTGGAGAAATAAAATACGTATTTCTGTCCTATATGCTTCGGAAACAACATGTGAAAACTTCTTAATGCTGATCAATCATAACAGTAACAGTATACATAATGCAAAAATGCACCTATTATGTCAACATTTGATACGTTACTGTAATATTTTAAAACCAGCTATAGAATAAATTACAACATACTTTTGTACGGTTGCAAAATTTAAAACTTTATTCTTTCAAAAGCAATAAATTTAAATTGTACTATTTTTAATTTTTACAATGTTAGTTGTAATTTTTGACGGTGTGTTCATGTTGTCAAGTCGAGTGCAATGTTCCCACACGTAGGCACGCTCTGTGTTCCTCGACATAAATTTACCTTTGAAAATCTACATACACACTTACATTTTACCCGGTATTTAAGCCATTGACATTCCTCAAACCGTAATAAAAAAAGATCTCTACTAACTACGTCGTAGATTCGGCAGCACCGTGACATATAAGGAAGTGAAGCAAATGTGATCTACTGTATAAAATAGTCAGTTTTCATACGAGATTTTGCAGTGCTTGCATTGTCCGCTCAACTAAAACTTCACAAGAAAATTAATCGCGCAGGCTACTGGACTTGCTTTGGTAAGCAAAATTCCAGTGGACCTACGAAGTTCCCTGCGCACTTAATAAAGAAAGATGGAGGCGGGACATTATTGTATCCAGCAAAAGTTACTTATCTCTTCCCCTTCTCCCCCGCTCATTCATTTCGATTACTTAAAACTTACCCACTCTGTTGTTTTATAAGGATAGAATAAAACAGGATGAAATAATAGGTGGAGTTTCTCACAGCACATTTTTTCCCTAATATTTTTTATTTAAGAGTTTGGAAGAAACTAAGCTTTTGAAAATCTTCACTCACGCTGACAAATGACACAAATTTTGTAAACTTCCGACCAGTAGCTCGATTATCGTTAAACTTTTGCACGTTAGCTTGAGTTGAATCCAACAGTTTCTTTAAAGTAGAAAATCTTACGATATTATTACTTCAGACGATTCTATGAAAAAAATAATTCGAACGTACCGCAAACTTTATTTCCGCAAATGATAGGCCTATATAATAACTTAAATATCGTATTGTATGCGAAACTTGTACGAAAGATTTCTTTCTCAGATATATTTGTTCGTAAAACATTACTGGTACACTGAGAACAAAAAATTTTTTAGATTGTTTTAGGAAACCTCGGTATGTTAAAATGAAGATCCTATGACACAGTACTTATTACATAAGTAGATTAACACAATCACGTGAGAAATAACACCTTCATGTAGGCAAGATCCTTAACGAGACTTCAAGTACGACATTTTTGTATGGTTTCAGAATATTTTAAGTTATGCCGTAAGAATAATACACAAGCAATAAATATAATTACGATATTTCACTGTCTCCTCTTGCCCCCGAGCCTTGAAAGCTAACACGGCTCCAGGCATAGGCGCCCACGTATAGCGGAGAGGGTATTGAATCAGCGCTTGTTTGGGTATAGAAAGCCCACCGTGGATCCTCGGGACAAAAGTGAAGACGGAGACCTAGCGATTGTTCATAACACAGGGACCGAGCCGCGCGTTTCGCTTAGAAAGCCTCCGGGGAACTCATCTGAGAGCGTGTTACGCCGAATCGTTTCAGAAAGGGGTGTGACGAACCGCTTCTGAAACCATCATCGCACACCTCGTTGAGAGGTCTGAGGGTGCTGATTGCCTGTTCGACGTCAGCCAGTGGCCGGGGATGATAAATATTCGTGGGTGTGGAGGCGGGCCTCGGCTCACCAGCTTCAACAGCTCGTTCCAAGCCTTTCAGTTCGTGTCAAGTTACATTCTGTACCACATAGTCTAAATAATTTCATTTATAACATTATCCACAGTCACAAGCACAGGTAACGTTGTTTACTACTGCAGGTTTCCATTTCACAAACTGAGTCAAAGGAGGATTTTTCTTTCACTTATACTGTCTTGTATGAAATTATTTTGTATTTTCTGTATACGATTTTTAATTGAGAAGTGTTAAGGGGACGGTCTACCGCAATTTTCATCATCATTATGTTATTTTTTATTTCTACCAGATATTTTTTTTTCTTATTTTAGACACAAAATGTGACTAAATTTGGCTGTTATGAATTTTTTTTCTCTCATAATTTTCGCGTAATGACTTGTTAAAGTCATATTTTGCATGTTTCCGTTTTAAGGACTACACTAAAACCAACTGATATACCAAACTAAAAAAAATAATCACTGTGATAAATACATTGCAGGCTACAATTACATGCTCATAAAATTAAAGAATAAAAATGATTTGTATTTTAAAAAAATTATTGAATTTTTTAAATTTTTGTTTTCAGTTTCAGAATTTTTTTTTTCAATTCAAATAATTTTTATTCTTTATTTTTATGAGCATGACATTGTAGTTTGCAATGTCTTTATCCACTGTGATTATTTTTAGTGTGGTACATCTGTTGGTTTTAGTGAAGTCATTAAAACATGCAAAATATGACTTTAACAAGCCATTACGCGAAAACTAAGAGAGATAAAAAAATTTCATAAGAGCCAAATTCGGTCACAGTTAGTGTCTAAAATAAGGGGAAAATATCTGGTACTAATAAAAAATAATAAAAAAATTGTGATGAAAATTGCGGTAGACCGCCCTTAAGTCAAGCATTTCAATACATAGGTCTATGTATTTTAATTGTTCTACTCCTGACATACGTACATTCATAGTCTTCCATCGACCATACTAGATTTGAGTTTTTATACAAAAAGTATACTGTATGTCACAAACAGATTTATAATTGATATACTCGTACGTTTGAGCGCTATCCAACATGGTTCATCTCCAACAGGTTCCTGCGAATTGATTTTCAGAACATAGCTCACGGAAAATTTTGAGATCAACATTACATCAGAATCATTCAAAATTTATTCATCCTTAGTTGTATTCTAACCAGTGAAGAAAATGGTTTAGACACTAAACGCATTGAGTTTTTCGGTCTGTAGATTTATTATATTGTTCCATGTCTTTAACTGTTAGTGCAGATTACAGAAATTTAATGTAATCTTTAGTATGTCAAATATTACTGTCAAATTGTTTTGGTTATCACATAACATTTGGATAAAAATTGGTGAAACTATGTCAGAGACTCTGAATAAAGATTTCACGCCATAAAACGTCGTGTTTTCAGTTTCCTGACATGCTTTTACAGTTTTCTGTTTTTCTTTTATTAATTTTCTTACCTACCTATCAAACACGTACTGTAGCTGAATACGTATGCTAACTTACAGTTCTGTAAAGTAAAATTTTTGTGAAATATTGGTTGTGCCATAAGAATGGACACGAAAGGTCCACATTATAATGCATTTAGAAGTATAGTGTTGACTAACACAAGTATGTAAAACGGTCCTAAAGGCTATTTTTCGTGCGATTCCAAGATATTTTACGTTTTCATAGGGCAGGCCCTTCGTGCTGTTTAAGGAAAATTTCTAATTAACTAAGAGAATTACTGCTAGTAAGCTTTTAAAAGAAATTTAGTTTAAAATTTCAAAGTGTTGTCAAATACCATTTTATAAATGTACAAATATGCAGCTAGATTTCTTGAAGTCAATTAAAATTAAGGCGCCACCTGAGTGGACGTATTTTGGACGTACGTGACTTAAGAATTGTGTCAAGGATGAACTAGGCATGCACATCGCATCTCATCCTAGCCTCTAGGCTTAAGATCTTGAATTTATTTACTACCTCATCGCTGATAGCTCATCTACTCGAGAAATTCACGGGTGACATCATAATTTAATGGAGTAATGTTAAAGAAAAAAGTTGTGTATTGAACACTTCTATACTTTTTTAAAAAATTTGTCGTAGTAATATTATATCTAAAACGACAACGAAAACACATATTTTCGCCATTCCGGGACCAAAGAAAATAAGCTCTAAAGATTGGTGGAGAATCTGAAATTGATATACACGTGTTAAATGTTCTTTGAGTGATATTCTTAAGTAGACATGATTCGTGCGCTTTGAACAGTTTTCTAATGAAGTTCTATCTGCCGAAGTTCTACACGCCACATGGTGGTCTGGGTAGGTGGCTATGTTAATAAAGTATACGTTACTATAAAACTGTACCTTTATAAGCCTGAAATTAGAGTTCGATTTAGACTGTTCTCACATTGAAAATAAAATAAAATAATTTGAAACTAAATTAATTGCGGAACGCTAAATGCAAATTTATAAGATTTCTTTGCGCAACTATGTTTACACTAGAATTCAATTTGAACTGAAAGTTTTTTTTTTTTTTTTTTTTTTTTTTTTTTTTTTTTTTTTTTTTTTTTTTTTTTT
>PNEQ01040600.1:13533-58506 GCA_003012365.1 Medauroidea extradentata | reverse complement strand
TCTTTTTTATTAACTAAAAAAAAAAAACACAATATATAGGTATACAAAATTTGGCGACTTGAACGCGCTTACGTCACTAATACAAAATGTGTTTTAGCCCGACTTCTTCCGCGATTGTTTCCTCTGCTATCTGACATGCGTAAATCATGTACGTAAGAAAATGTACAGGATGCAAAAACCAATCACTGCGGTTTTTTTTATTTTCGTACAGAAACTCGTAAAACAAATAAACCGTTTCTCGATAAATTAGCGCCTTCTGTTGGAACGATACAGTCCTCACATTCGTGTTGCTCTTTCTGTGAATGCCTTCTAGTTCCGTCTAAATAGTCTATGTTTCTCTGCCTGCAGAGAGAAATTATTTAGAACAATTATAGTTTGACAACATAATTTTCGTTTAGTACGTACAACGCAAAATAACGTGCATAATTCTAATTATAATTCACTCAAGACAAACATAGCACTATTTCACAAATAAAGGCATTATCGTGCTAAAATATTACAGTATATGAAATTAATTTAGGTACGTTATTCTGGAAAATCGAAAATAATGAAGTTTAACTCGAAAACTATTACAAATATGCTTTATGACAGGCGTAAAATTTATAGTACATGGTTTGAAATATTTAAATTTTAACGACATGCTTCTGAATGGTTACTAAAATAGTTAGATAAAGGTAAATTGAAATATTTCGATAGCGAAGTGGTGATAAGGAGACAACCAGTGCGTTCGCCGGCGGCGAGAGACAGGTATAGGCGGTTTGTCGTAAGGTGAGCTGTTTTGAAGCCCTGGTTAGTTTTTTTATTATATTTTCAGCCAATTTTAACATAAACATTCCACTCATAAGTAATAATCAAAGCATACAGAATGTATTGTACTCAAATGTTAACGTCTGCGACTACAGTAAAAACAATATATTTTAGTTACTATTGTAGACAAAGCGATCCTCAAAAGTGGTAATTTTACCGCAAACAGTATTTATGGCGGAGTTAAAATTGTCTTCTGTCAGCTAATATACGAACTGTATTTATTATAAACTATACCCTGTACTTAATAACTTAAGAAAATCTCACAATTAATTGGTTTCCTTCTTGCTAAGAAAGATAACAGTACTTTCCATTAATGCCTTCGTTTAGTTAATTTACATTTTATGCTATTTATTGCATTTAAAAAAAGCAGCGACATTCATTATAATTTGGAAAATTTGAAAACTTTTGCTATACGTTTACATGAATGATTAAGTAAAGTATTGTTGACGTACGCTATTGCAGTGCTGTGTCATCTCAGAAAACCAAGTAAAAAACAAAGAAAAAGCACAAAAGAAAAAAGAAATATAAGCCAAATTTGCTGCTGTCAGCACATATATAAATAACAAAACTTCAAAAATCCTAAGCCGGACTATGTCAAAACACAGAAAGTAGGAAAGAAAAGACATTGAAAGTTCAGAACAAAAACAAAACGAAAGGACAAAACAACTGAGGAAACGCTGTACACAAAAATTAAGACAGCACAGACTATTACTAAGGCGAAGACAATGCCACACACAACACTGGATGGATCTAACAGCAACGTGCCAGACCAAAGAGGAAACAACATTGAATACACAGAACAACATAGAGAAGTTCCTCTGAGACGAGTTAGTCGTGACCACGGTCGTAGGAGAACAGGTCTGGACACTCGCCTATCTAACAATGTATTTTGCTTGACCCCCTTGTTGTTTGGCTGTAGTTCGTCAAGTTACCGGTACCGAGAATGTCGTACTTTTTGGCGCTGTTTTCCGGGCGGTCGGACTCTTAACTCCGTCCACTTTTTGCCATTGTTAAATTTATAAAGTAAATAAAGATTGCTGGAGCCTTTTCTTAAAATTTTGAGCGAAGAGAGTATTTCATAAATTGATAAAAAATTCGTTTTGATAAATTGTTTATCTTAGTGGGGAGGAAGCGGGCGGAGTTTGAGTTCGACCGCCGTGACATCAGCGCCAATAAAACACAATATTCTCGGTAACTTGGTGAACTACAGCCAAACAACAAGGGGGTAAAATATCCAGGCGAGTGTCCAGACCTGTTCTTCTACGACCGTGGTCGTGACATTGCGGGAGCTGACATCTGCTCCCGTCTGCAGGCAAACTTGCCGTCATTTACGTTTTCTAGAAAATAGAGTCGAACTTGCTAGTTTTGCAGCAGCACAGTCTGTATCGCACGTCTGCTTTCAATACAGTATAGCTAAATAGTCGATATTGTAGTTGCTTCTGTCGGCTACCGATCGTTGATAAAGCCCTGCGTCAAATCGCTATTTTCTTAACGTTTCCAAAATGCTGACTCTCTGTTTTATCAGCTTATTAGGTCTATGATATTGTAATTTGATGGTATATTTAAATGTTTTGCTTCTATTATGCTTTTTCAGAATATTAATTATTAGCGTAGTAGTGATATGTTTATTCTACAGTATTGCTAAGGATCTGGAAATTTCTTATTATTTTCTGGCACCTGCGTCTAAGCTCCTAGGTACTGCAAACTCTAATGACTTATGCCATTGTTAGTAGTTTCGTGGTTCGTATCGGTAAAATTTGTGGTCAAAAACAGAAGTACAAAAATTAAGTGACCAACACACTGCGAAGCTCAACAACGTCGCGTAAGGGACAGCTGTTGGTAAAATCCCAAAGTTTGCTCAGATATGTATTGGCTATTCAAGGTAATGTAAATTCTTGATTATCTCCCCCCCCCCTTTTTTTTTAGTTCTGTATAGTTTCGCTACTTGTTAATATGAACATAGCAATGATAAATGTAACCCATATATTTCACTGTACTCGAAAGTTGCCGTCAGAAACAACAATAAAATATACGTTCAGAAAGTTATAGGAGGAAAACGTGACTACTTTCTGCGTTTCTAAGTAGTTTTACGTATCCAGACGTTGTTTTTTCGTTATTCAAGTGTTCTCATTCGACTGAACTAACGAGAATTCTAATGTGATGGTAATGACGAAAGTTTGCTATCAGTATGTAGACATTTGAACCGTGTGAAGTAATCTTCGTCGAATCACATGAGCTGCAACATACTACATAGTCATTTGTAAACCTTTACCGAGCGAGGCGGTGAAACGGTTACGCATTCGAATCGCATTCAGGGAGAACCTGGGTTTGATTAACAAGAGCCTGTCCTGATTTCGGTTTTCCGTGGTTTCACGAAATCGCTCCAGGAGCAAATGCTGGGACGATTTCTTAAGAGTATGTGGTAGATAAATAAAGACTGAAAACATTAAATGATTTCTACGCTTTTGCCGACGCCAATATTGATTAAATACTCAATGAAAATCCTAGATAATGGTGTTTGCCAACTTTATGAGTAAATATTATTCCAGGATAGCTAATTCATTGCGAATCATTTCTTGCGCCGCAGTTAAATGCACGAGGTTCCGGCGTCAGAGATTGTGCCTCAGAAGTTCGTAACACTAGAAACAATTTTGTTTAAAACGTTGGCTAAAACTATTGTCTAGGATTGCTTTATTTAATTTTCGAAAATTTGCTTCAAGAAACCTACAGTTATAGATTATTGCTTTTAGAGTTGAATTATGTACCACGCCCTCTTAAAGTAGGCTATTGTCTATCTCCTTCTCCAAGTTCCTGCCTTTGTGCTAAGTTGTGTTGTCGACGAGATATAAAGCCCAGTATATATATACACATCATATACATACATACATACACTCACACCAAGCATCTTGGGATTTTCACCCTCTCTAATTACATATTTTGGTTATTACGGCTAACTTCCTAG
The DNA here is from genome assembly GCA_003012365.1 of Medauroidea extradentata. NCBI lineage: Eukaryota > Metazoa > Arthropoda > Insecta > Phasmatodea > Phasmatidae > Medauroidea > Medauroidea extradentata. The sequence goes on along the minus strand of PNEQ01040600.1, from coordinate 54,737 downwards.
GCTGTTTTAATCCCTACAAGCGATGGATGTATACGATGCGAAGTCGTGAAGGAAGTGTGTACCTTTTCACAGAAACGTGTAAAGCAAACACCTTCTCTGGCACTTAGTAGATCAGCTGTAAGTGTTGGATTCACAACGAAGCACCTGTGATCCGAAATCTCCCCGCGGTTAGTGGCGACACGGGCAGAAGAGAAGAATGCGACCCTACAAGAAGGGCCTTGTTGCGGTCCAACCCTCTGGTCGTCTCCACCTTCTCCGTGTTCCCGCGTTAATATCGGTCCCGCCAGCGGTTTAATTTACTGGCCGCCCCTCCCCACCAGCCGAGCCCACCCCCGCGCGCGCCATGATACCATCTGTAATATTCTTGGGGCCATAACGATCTGTTACCTCCTCTAATCTCATTACGCCCGGCCAAGCTGCGCTGTCCTTATGCGCATCGAATTATGCTTCGGGGCCTCCTTCCTTTCTTTTGCTCTTTTTATCCCTCCGTGTTGAAGTTGGCGGCATTGTGTCCGGCGCGCAAACCTGCTGTTTAGGACCTGTTCCCGGGTGAAGTGTGCAATTGTATCCGAACGAGATGGTTTCATAGAAATGTAGGAAGGTAGTAGGGCCTAACACCCTGCATCACACCCCGTGCTGAATTTATCTTCATTACATCCTATGTGTATTAGCAAATAAAGCGTTGTGATGAAATATTTTTAATTATACAAAATTTATGATTGCTTTACCTCTCACCTTATTATAAAAAGGGAGCCAAATAACACTTATTAACAATTAACTACAGAAGTTCGCACATAATCGTTAAATTCAGTGATTCTGTAGAGCGGCATTACTAATTATTCCTCTGACTTTTTGGTCATGACATACAAATGAATAATTTATACTTAATAAAAGTTGCTTCCTTTTCAAAGCAAGATCATTAGAGACGGAACCAAATGGAAATACACAAGAAATTGGCCATGCCCTTACTTATTCAGCTGGACAGGTCTCGAGGAACTATGGAAAACCAAAGAGGAGTAGAAACTAAACCCTCCCGAGTGCGGGTCTAGTGGTATCAATGTAGTAAACACCAATTGGGAAAATGTATGTTACTGTTCCTGTATAAAAGACAAAACGTGCGACCGCTAGACTCAGTGGTTAGCTCTCCTCGCCAGTATGTCCAAGGGCCTCGAGGGCGATTCTCGGCAGGGAAGGAAAATGTACTGTAACCTCACAGGTTCAGGACAGGTTGTTGTGTTGTCCCTTCCACCATTCTGCGGACGGCAATGGCGAACCGCCACAGTTTCATCTTCGTATAGTCGCTTCTCAAGATATTCCCCCTGAGGTTCCAACCAACCTCCGCCCTGGAAACTCGTCCACAAAAAAAAAAACGCAGCGTAGTATTTTTAAGGGCGTTGGTTTATGGAAAACAGAAGAAATGTTAAACTGCACGTGATGCCTTTTGGAGTGGCCACTATGGTTGCCTGCATACAGTTATATGTCCTGTAACAACAAAAATGGTAATTGCAGTTGCATTCATGAGACATTTGTGAGGAATCTTGAAATTCACGCACACTTTCAGTACGCCAGCTCATGAACATGTGTGGAAGAGACTGGAAATAAAAGCTTTATTTAATGACCTATAGTAAAACTATATTTTATACGATAATTTTTCAATTTGTTACAATACATGGTTCCACTCTAGACAATTAGTAGTTGGTCAAATTTGTAATATAAGTACATAGGTCATAAAATAAAGCTTTTATTTTCATTCTTTCCTCACATGTTATATCGCATAAAACACATTAGCGTGAACTGGCGACCTTAAAATGTGCGTGAACGTCCAAAGTTCTCGCAAACGCCTCAGAAATACAGTTGCAATAACCAGTTTTGTTGGGGGCCGCGGTGGCCGAATGGTAAGACCATTCTATTCGTACCAAGGCGATCCGGGATCGGTCCCCGGATTTTCGCATGTAGGAATCGAGCCAAACGTTGCCGTTGTCGGCAGGTTTTCTCGGGCATCTATTTTCCCCGCTCTTTCATTGCGGTTTCGCTCCATACTCACCTTGCCCCCCCCCTGCCCACGCCAACGCTAAAGACCTAGATGTTAAGCGTTCACTACCAATTTGCAGTCAGGACACGTAACTTTGTGCCGATAACCACAATGGCATCATGGCATTATGTGCAGTTTAACAATTTTATGTTTTATATGTACCACTGCCCTTAAGACAAATATTATATTGTGTTTATATAGGCCAACGGCTATAATGCCTAAGAGTGAGTGATGCACCCACGAGGGTTTCGGCTTGTTCGATGTATTGTCGTTTCCTGAAGGCGTCATGGAGGAGCCCTGATCTACGATCTGGAAGTGACCTCGATGGAACACGCTCTTCATGAGTAGCGTTCCTCTCGTGTGAAGATCTGGGGTCGTATCCGCTAGGTCGACCTGAATGAACGAACGGGAATGTATTTGTAGCTAAGATAAAATATATAATGCTTGTTTTACACTAGATGTTATCTCTGTCTGGAAGCAGATCACATGCAGGTTTCACGTCACCCGGGGCTAGGAGTCAGTTGCGCTGTGCTGTCGCCGAAACTAAAGCAAAAATTAAAAAATTCAGTTCGTCCGACGCCTGTGGGGTAGATTTCACCTTCTTCCCGTGCAGATCCATCGCTGCTGACCGGGATGAATTATTTGATATGTCGGCTGGCTGGTGGGAAGGTCCTTGACGTAATAATGGCCAACATTCCTGCGGTCGCAAAGTGTATCTGGCGCGACGGCAGCACGCGACCCGCTGCGCTGCTATCCGGGTTCAAGGCACGCTGGTCATTGACGGCGGGTGGTTCGTACCGAGACACGCCCCGTGTCCTTCCTCTCTCGACATTCCAGAGTCGCGCCGCTCCGCTCATAGGCCGCGTTCCGATTGCTCATTTAGTCATTAAGTATTTAATTCTTTAGTGTGATCGTAGTTTGAGTACGATCTTGTGGTCATCCAGCGTAATGTGGCGGCCAGAAGCGTAGTCTGGTAACGTAAGATAAGTGGGCTTTACTTCTCGTCGGCAGTGGCGTCATTAGAGACGGTGACAAACAATTTGGTACGATTACGGTAACTGGAGGGAAACCATCCCAGAATTTACCTGGAGTGATTTCGGGAAACCGTGGAAAACCGAAATCAGGATGGCCGGAACCGGGAATTGGACCTGTGTCCTCCCGAATGCGAGTCCAGCGTGTTACCGAGCGTAGTCTGTATTTATGTAAGGAGGATAGGGGGTGTTTAACCTGAGGATAGTGTAACGAACCCTGACCACCTCTTTAAAGCGGTAGGTCCGAAAGTCCTACTCCGAGAAAATTTGTATTTCAATGGGCAAAAGTAATGCTACTTTAGCAGTTTTTTTCCAACCGAACATTGAATACAGCATTGGAAAAAAAATATTTTTAATTTTTAAATAATTTTCATTAAAAATAGTCACGAGGAGCAACGGGGGTTAAAAACACCTCTTCCCCCACCCCTATCTACGTCTCTGGTGGCGTCCGGTCGAGCCGGATGTGAAAAAAAGAGTCATTACACGGAGTACTAATGTACATAAGGTCGCGTGATTTTCGCGGAAATATTTTTGCACCAGCTAGTTTCAACGCCTTGTATGCAGCTCTGCAGCTCTGCTTCAAGGTCAGTGGATGAATGTTTTAAATGCTCACAAGTCTTGGGTTTCTACCCGCAACCTGGTGGCCCTACTGGCGTATTTAAAGTGACAAAATGCTATTTAGTGCGGCAGTGCGGAATAGAATTTAATAAATTATGCAGAAATGTTTGTCACATAGAAACAGTTTAAACTAAATGTAAAGATTTTACAGTAGTTTTAAATACAAAAACTAACTAAACTCATTGAAATATTGCAGAGTTACAGAACTTTTTTTTGGAAGTATAGCCGGATTCCCCGGATAATCGAATTATCAAAGGCTGAAGTTCTGCGAGTGTACTGTATTTCGTATTTAGACAAGTCTGTTGCGTACTGAAAACTAAACCAAGCTACCAAATCGACGGTTATGACGCAGTCATCAAATACTCAGCTCGCATTCGGGAGGAAACCGGTTTGATTTCCGGTCCAGCGTGCTGATTTATGTTTTCAAAAGTCACATCAGGCTAATGCAGGGGTGATTATTCTTATCTTCCAAATATGTCGTTGTATAAGTAAAATTAATTTAGATCGCGTGACCATTAAGTTAACTAAAAGGGTCACATAACATAGACACAAGTAAACAATTGTCGGAGTGACTACCTGAACAACAAAGACTTCTTTGCAAAAGCATAACAACGCGGTGTAACTCAAAATGCATGGGGAAACGCGCATAAATACCAACATAGTGGGTTACACGGTATCATCGAGATGAAGATGAAATCGAATTGGATTAGTTGCCGTTTTTTGACAAGTCGTAAATTTGACGTATTATTCAGACATATTAAGGCCCGGTTTCACCAACTTTGCTAAGAATTTAACATTTGTTAAAGAGTGTTAACAGAAAATGTAACACGTAAAATCATCTGTTATATCTCTTTAACAAATGTTAAATGATTAATGTTCGTATCTCGGTAAGCAGCGTTGGTGTATGTGAAAGCACAACATCGATGGAGTGTTAATATAAGATAGACGTCGGCGTATGTAATGCATTATCGCCAATAGACGCAAACCGAGCAACTGGCGCCCATAGCTTTACTACTATTCATTTTCCTATGGGACTTTTAAGCGGTGACCGTATTACTGTATTTTCGATACTTGTGGTTCAAATTTCAGCGCTTATTTCTATTATTGTGAATCGGTTGGGATTTTCCTTGATACAGTTTAAAAAAAGCTGTTTTTAGACATTTTGAGAGTCTTGAAAATTGTATTTCCAATAAGCGATCCTAATTTTTAAACTGATAGAAACGTTGTTTGACATGTGTTTTCTTTTCATAGCTGTACAGATGTAATGCGCGTTGACATGTTTCTTCCAAATATGATTACTTGTAACTCGTGCAATGGTTTTCAAGCACATTTATTAGGAACCTTAAGAGGTTGGTTAAACCGGCCCTAAGTGAAGTTAATATTTTGAAGAAACAACTCTACCTTTAAGGGCGTAGGACTCGTAAAATCTATTTTTTTTTTTTAATTTGTTACAAATACTGTTCAACTTTTACACATCAGACAACACGTCATTTCTCCAAATAAAAAAAATACGCCCCATAGTTTATTCATAATCACTCTACAAAGTCTCAAAATGTCCGATGCAGTGCAGCCAAAATAAAAAATTTATTAACTAAAGAATTAAAAATTACAGGCACTCAAAATCAGTGTATCAATGCATTTTATGACGTGATTGACAAAAGTTAGGTTTGAAAATTTTAGTAGTAACCAAAAGTCTAAGTTATGCAAAAATTTACTCATTCTCGCCAATTTTTTAAAAAATATAAACATTTATCTTTTTGTATTTACAAAAGAGTCTTGAAGTATCCCACATAAATTAGTATGATTTTTTTTTAATTGGGGAAATGTCATTTTATCTTATGTGTGAAAATCGAACAGCGTTTGGCATAAATATAAAATAATTATTTTTTGCGGGTCCAACGTTCTTTTAAGAGGCACACATCTTCTTTAAAGTGGCCGCCTGGGTTAGGCATATTTAGGGTGATCGACGCTGGACGTTCGGAGCGCTAAGAACGATGCAACACGTGCATTACGCCTCCACCTAGCCACTAGGCACAAGTCACCGAACTGGCATGCAGTCTTATCGTCAATAACTCGCCTCTATTAGACATTCGCCGGTATTACTATAATTTTATGTTGACGAATTAAAGATAAAAGTGTATTGTACAAGCTTGTATACTTTTTAAAAAATCCGCATTGAGAAGTTTATACCTGAAAAGACTAATTTTCGCCGATTTCAGCAGTTATAAAATAAGCATAGAACATTACCGGAGGCTTTGAAACGGTTAAACACGCGTTTAACGTTCTTTGAAAGATATTTATAAACAGACACGGCTCATGGGTGTTAAGTAGTTTTCGGCTAAATTTCTGTCGTTAGATGCTCAGGTAGGGAGAAAATACTTTTCTCCTTGCTTGCACTCCTGTTCTTTAGTAAACTTTACATATAACTGGAATTGATGGAATTAGAATGACGACAGACATGCGATATCTAAAAGGGGCAGCAAGAATGTCGAATTGTATGAATTCTGCCTTTTCCTTGTAGAACTTCTCATTTCGCTGACTTCGCGAAACACACGTTCCAATGACATTACGTTGCGTGTCGTAGACCTTATTCACAGTCTGATTTTTGCAAATGTTTACTGAAACAGCTTGTACATGATATAAAAATTTATTTTGTAGCTTATATAAAAAGTAGTTTTATTACTTATTAGTAATCTTAAATATAATTTACACAAACAAAGTGTTAAAATCAAATTTAAAACCAGATTCTCATAACTATAAATCAGAATTTAAAAAACAATTACTGGAGTAGTGCATGATGTGTGTGTGTAATCTCTGAGCATTTTTAATTTGAACTTAATTATTGTGGTACTGTAACTAGGTGACATAGTTAATCGAAGTTTCACCCTTTAATTTTATTCTCGTCACACGTATGCACAAAGAAATAATGAACATATGAAACGTTCAAATAATTTAGTTTTTCTATTTAAAAACAAAGCAGCATACGGTTCGTGGTTTTTTTGACATTCTATGAAACACTTGCGAGAGTTTATGAATGCATTTGCCATCGTTTCAAAAACATTATATTTATTTTAGAATCCATGAATATTGTTTGAAATAGATCTTTTGCTAACTAGGCGCCAAAGCATTGTTCTTAATAATTTCACAGATTCGCGAACACTTGCTTTAGAAATAAAGGCTATCCTCTACGTTCAGCGGTCTCATTTTTGGTTTTTCTTGGGGGGGGGGGGGGGGCAGGCAAGATTTTTTTTTCTGCGACAGTGACCTTGTTGCATCTTTTTAATTAATTAAGCATGTACAAATTAGAAACTTTAACAATAAAACTTTAGTTCTATGTGCTTAAATTAGCAGTATTTAAATAACAAAATATAAAACAAATTTTAAACACCTAAAATTTCAAATCTAGGGGCATTTGCCCCCCTGCCCCCCCCCCAAATGACGCCCCTGTCTACGTTTTTATTAATTCATGCACTTTCATAAGTCTCGTAAAGCCTTCGTAGTTAAGCAACCAAATTAAACTACTTCAAGTTTTAATACGTTTTAGTGACTATAAAGGTAGCAGTTTATTTTAAAACTTGTAAATCAATATTTTAGCATTGAAATTGCGTATTGTGAGTGACAATGCCTTTTGCACTTAAAAATCAGTGTCAAACACGCTGTCTAGTCAGTAACAAATGTGACAGTGTTTTGTCTTGTGTGTTCAAGTATTCGTCCACTGCAGGTTCGTAGCTCCACGAGCAGGCCTTCGTTCAAGACTTTTGCCTCGAAATGTAAGAAAACCACTTCCACCATTTGTAGTCAAATGTGCCTTGCTATCAGCTCAAGAATATCGACTTCACTGAAATTGCATTGTGTCTCAGAGGATAGAAACTACACGGTTAAGTCCGGTTCGCGTGATTGTATCCTCTTTATTCTCCTTCCTTTCCCTCTCCTGCGTTGTAAAACGTTTTACAAACGATTCTGCATTCAATATCAGGGCATATTAAGTAAAACAACGAACACAATATTGTCTTTTGCTCAGCAAGGAAACAGTGTACGTGAATGTAATTTACATATTCACTCAAAGCCTAACCACCTCGATAAGGACAACTGTTGGAATAAAATTATTTTCAAACTTGTTAACATTTCGCAGAAAATTGTATCCTATAAAGTGTTTTATAATCTTCTGTCGGTATTTTCCATTTGCAACAGGCTGTCGCTGACAATCGTGCACTATAAACAATATTGTAAGCACAGACTCGCCCATATCGTGCAGCGTTGCGTACATGATAACTGATACGGGATGATTCAGGACGAAGTGTTTAGTTTTGTGTGATGATAGTAATAAAAATAATTATATACATGTATATACATATATTAATTTTCTGTAAAGTAAACGCTACCACAAAAGTATGCTCGAAATTTGCTTTCCTTTAAATTAAATAAAAATCACTACATCCACTCATTGTTTAGATACAATTCATAGTTCATTGCATAATTTCAAGTAGTTATTTTATTCTTTAAGTGTAACTTTAAGGTCTACCTATTATTAAGGGAGCATTACTCCCACGATATTCACTTCACGGACAAAAAGAAAACAGATTTTCGTCTTTTTTTATGATAACCAAACACAAATTAACGCATTCTATCCTGAAGTATCCTGTATAGACACTGCTCTCACCCACACGACATTTTTTTTATTGGTGAGAGGTTGTATATTTAGAGAAAAGATAATCATAAATCGGACAAGTGAGTAGGACCTTACATTATTACTATAGTTGTGTGGGATTTCCAACATTTATCACCAGAATAATTCAAGGTATTTTTTTTCAGTGGTGCCTAAATGTACACGTATCCTTTTGATGGCCAAGATAGCAGGCCTACGGATTTTCCCAATTCCACAGGAGAGCTACAAACTCCCAATATTATTTCTTGGAAAATCAGCCTTTAAACATCAAATAGATTCAGTTGACTTAATTATCTCGGGAAATTATTTCTTTAAATAACACACGAACTTATCTAAAAATGATGAACATAGTTTTATATTCATATTCCAAACCTAGTGATCGATTATGAAGTACAAGTTTAGCTATGAAAATATATTTTTAAAAAATCTAACTCCAATTACTATTAAAATCCATTTATTTAAGTATACCTTAGCTTTTTTACTTTGATATATTGTTGCTCCCTTTATTCTGGAAAAATATCCATACCTTTATTATTAATATTTGGGATAATTAGATAATTATTCCCGAGTTATGGATAAGTCTTAAAACTTTATATATTAATGCAACCATAACCGCATATCCTTGTGGAAGAAATGCATACTCTAGGTATGTTTACGACCACATTTATTGTTTCCGATGTGCAAAGTTTAACTCGGTTTGTTTAAGTCAGTCCACATACAGATTCAGCCAGGACGGAATGTGTTAAGTTTTGCGTAATCATAGTCTAAGAAAAATTAAAATTAAGTCAAAAGTGTTTAATACGCTGGAACTAATTCTGCCTTGGTAATCGACTTTTAAAATTCAATTCCTTTACATAAAATAAAAATTACGTGGTCTTTTATTATTTTGTCGCTGTTTAGATTGTCGTTGTCTAATGTCAAGTGGTGTTTTGTTGTATAGAAATTAAGTTTTGCAGTCGATTCACTTAACGGATGAATTGAAACATTTTCCGCTTATTTTTTTTTTATAAGCCATCACCACACCAAATTATTACGCTCTATCCTGACACCTGTGTATAAAATGATACTTAAAGAATTTTGATGGATGTGATATAAACTATTTCGTGGTGTACCCTACTTAAAGAGTGCGCAAATTTGTTTTCTTTGTAGGAGAAATTTACTGCACGTTGTGGTAAAGGAGAAAGTCAATATTTCTCAGTATAGCGAAATAAAAAGCATTACACGATACAACCTAAGATTTCTAATGTATTTGTTAGGCTAATTGTAGTTTAATGAGATCTTAATTAAGCCATTTAACTTTATACTGTGCCTGCAACGGCACACTACCTAAGGCGATGTTACTAATGAAGAATACGAAGTTTGGTGGTTCAGTGTTGTCTGTCTCGCTGAAGAGATAGAAGCAATGCGAACAGCGACTCCTCCCAATAGTCGATGCTCGCAGTGATTATAATAGTGAAGAGCTATTTGTCAGCACTTGACATCTACGTCTTTAGTGAAGGGTGACATGATGCGAGTATGAAACTGTGTCGGAATGAGGGAGCTGGGGAAACAGGAGATCCCCGATAAAACCCGTCTACCAGCGGTATCATCCTGCACGATTCCCACATGCGAAAATCCGGGGACCGACCCCACCGGGAATCGAACCCGGATCGCTTTGGTGGGAGGTGAGTGCTCTAGACACTGCGCCAATCGCGACCCCTGATAATAACGCAGTGGTGCATACGAGATAAACTTGCACGCCAAGCGCCCTTTTAACAATGTACATATTTCGCTTCCCCACGCGCCATAAACGGAGCGCGACACGTAATAAACGGCCTTCTCTGCCGGTCGTAAGTCGTCGCACACCCGCGCACAATAACCGTTCCGTATTCACCGCGCGCGCGCATTGTTCGGCGCGGCGGCGAGAACGGTAGCGATACGTGGAGAGCAACACGCGTGGGAGGCGCGGGTGCCTTACGAGGTTGTGGGTGGGAGGGAGGGGGGTTGGTTTAAGACTAAACATAACCTCCTGAATTATGCACTAGATAATTCTTTCTCAAGGGGAAGAGGTAAAGGATTTATTTTGAGAGGGTGGGGTGCTGCTGCCCTCGTTGGCGAAGAGCAGGCCGAACACAATAGGCGCGGAGATCACCGCTGATAAGCGTGTTAAATGCACTCGTACCTTGTAAATAATGTCTCCCCTCCCCCCTCCAACAAGCCGGGGGGTTTGCCGCAGACAACGGTAAAGTCCGAGCCTCACAAAAGCTGGCCGTAGTATAAATAAAGGGGCGGCAGAGAAGGTGGGAAAAAAGTCTAGTGGCCGTGGGCGGGTTCGGTCCGCGTCGCGACCGTATCGCGGTCGTTTCGCCGAGTTTACGGGTGCGAGCTCTTAGGGAACGCAGATTAACGACGGAGGCAGTGTCGATAAGAAGAGCTGCCAGGTGTGCGTGGCCATGCGTGCGCGGCATGCACTACTCCTGCTGGCAGACCTGAAACGTCTACGCGATCTCTCTTTGAATGTTTCTTGCAATGGGACAGAATAACGTACTATTGTGGACATACGCCATTGCAATATTACGCCGTCCCAGAAATCTTAGTATGAGAGTAAGAAAAACAAACGAAATACGAAAAAAAGTATTAGAAAACAAGCCTAGTTTGGCTGGTAGTCAACACATATACAAACAAAAACAACACAACATGAAAGATCCCAGAGGTAATTAGTCGACAACAAATAGAGAAGTAAGTAACATAAACATCCGAAAATAATAGCTAAGAGACAAAACAGAGTAATCTGTAAAACTCAGTACACCACAATGAAGAGGAATCTTCGCCGGTGTCGAATTTCCACTTTTGACGCGTGGGAACAGCAGCGTAGCGATAAGAGCCAGTGTCCCACGCTTGACGAGAAGCACATCGCCTCTATTCGCAGCGCGTCAAACTGGCGTGCAAGGTTTTCCTTGTAGTCTTTTTCTTACGGGACTTTAAGCGGTAACCACAACATTTTGTTTTTGAATAGTAAGAAGTAAAGACCAACACATGCCTCTCGCTTTGCACTTTACGAATTCAGGTAATATTTTCAGAGTTATGGCAGTATAAAAAACCTGTTTTTAACTATATTTAGAGGTCCGAAAATCATGTTTCTAACAAGCGTGCTGAATATTTGAAAACATAGAAGCATAGATTCAAGTGTGTGTTCTTTTCGTAGATAAACATAATATGAATAAGTTAAGCGGTTTCGCGTAAAAAAGAATTCGCGTGACACGCTGCAACGCCGTCCATGCGCCAGTCGAGGACTCCTCTTAAGAGGCCCGCCTCGTGGCACATGTGTTTGTGTGAGTGAGGTATGGTGCTAAGGGCGACGTCGTATGGGCCATACAACGGTGCGTCGCCTCTATGCTTAAGGCGTGCAGTCTTCGCGAAAAAACAAATTTCCTATGGGACTTTTAGTGGTGACCCTGTTGTTTGATTTACGAAATAACTTTACTAAAGTCTAATGCACTACCTTTAAGTGGTTTCACATGTATTCGGCTAGTATATTTTCCGCTATAGCAGCCTGAAAACCCCATTTTAACCCATTTTGACGTGCCCTAAAAGGGGATTTATAATACGTGTGTTGTCTTGAAAGTACTTACGGGCAGTCGTCTGAAGTGTGTGTTCTTTTCGTAGAGAAACGGTGTGAACACACGTGTATTAGTTTCGGTGTAAAACTTTTTCTTCAAACACGCTGCAGTGTGATTTTATGGCAACGAGGCGGGCCCCTTAAGACAGCACAGACGATACTGAGGCGAAGACAATGTTGAATACAAGACAGGATAACGACGACGACTGGATGTGTTGCCTACAGCCAAACTAAGCTAGTTTTCTCTTTTTTCCGTATTTAGATTGTTTTTGTTACTCTCGTACTACGATTTCTGGGACGACATAATATTACAATGGCGTATAAGTACTTTTTTCTACGCGATATGGCGCGGCGTCCCGGGAAGGATGGTCGACACTAGCCAGTCAAACTCTTGTGTATGTTGGAACTGGTCTACGATTAAACACCCCTACCGGCTATTTGCACCAACGCAGCGCAGCGCAGGTGTAGAGCAAGTACAGTAAATTTGGTCTTCACGTACACCTCTAGCTATAGTTGTAACTGAATAGACCTCTACGATTTTTAAAAGCGAATTTACTTGTGCTGAAGTAGGCCTATATGACAGGTGCATAATTACAATCATTTTTTTACCTATCACGGTCTCTTGTACTATTGTAAATACATATTTAATTCCACTACATCGCATCCAGACGCAACGCAAGTGCCAAATTTTTAGTTACACCCGTAAAAAGCTATATTTACCCCCCCCCCCTTCTCCCTGTAGTTACACTCTGCACATCTTTCACGATGAACGGGCATTCCCCGCTCTGAGAAAAGCGCACTGCGTGTCCCTAGTTTCTTCTTGACAAAGGAACCTTCTATTCTGAAGATGACTAAAAATAACTAATGCACCAGAAGGCACCGTCGAAATAGCTTACTTTGTAGGAGAAATAATTCCTGCAGTGCCAAGTTGGGCGGATATTTGAGGCGATTTTTCTTTTGCATTTGCCATTCAAAATCTCACAAATCATAATTGTTATGAGTTTTATGTAAAATATTGTATACGAACCTCTTTTAACTAAAAGGTTTTCTGTAGTGTCAAAACTAAATTACGTATTTGTGGCCTAGAGATAAAAAGTGGAACGTTTGTGAAAAAAAATGTGCGCATTCTTAAAGAGCGTATTTGATTGCAATACAAAGTAGTGTGGGTCTACGTACTGTTTTGTTAAGTGCGATTCATTTCTAGAAAATGCAGTGACGCACAGCCAAAAATTTATCTCATTAGTATGCATTTTCTTTTGTTAACGATTTGATGACTTTTGTAGCATGCGTTCTATACACTTTGAGCAGGTGACAGTTGTTTTGCTGAGACCTAGGTGTATTACTGGAGAACTAGTTCCTCGTATCTTACATCATACTGGCTGAGGAGTGTATCTGCCTTTACCAGTCAAATGGTTCCAAAGGCAACTTAAGAGTACTGTATAGTCAATTACTATCACCGCTTGCCCTAGAGCACTTCACGCTTCGCACTGGGTTTACAGAATCATAGTATACTAATGGCCGCCATCTAAGAATATATACCGTACGTTAAAAATATAGTTATAAGGTCTTAAATTTTGATAGTACATTTGACCATACAATATTTTCACGTCTTTGCGGGGTTTAAGCATGTAGACAGTTTTTTTTCTAAAATGTATCTAGCTTTGCAGAAAGCGGCGTTAGTTGGAAACAGTAAAGTACATCAGGGGCTGCTGAGACGAATACTGCGTTGAAGCCGGCTTTCGTCATGTTATTACTATAGTGTTAGTTACAATTCTTTACGGGCCTGCGAAAACTGTATTTCCGTAAATCATATACGAATTTGGGAAGCCAAATGTTTCATTCTAAAAAAATGTTCCTTATATAATTACTTTATTTTGTAGCGTAGTGTTGGATTTCATATAACTAGTGAACATATCAAGTTCCATTCTAAAGCAGAATCAGCTGATTCAGAATTGGACGATTTCCTAAATTAAAATGAACTTAATATATCTTGTTGGCAGTCCAATTTGGTGGTTTAAATGCATTTTTCTTGTTTAGGCGGTACACACGTAGTATGTTTGAATATCATATTCATATAAGTTATATGTAAAATACTAGATAAATCCCGCGTAGTTTTCAGTTTAATGCGTCTTTGAGTTGTACAAAATTCAAGTCTAAGTCTCCAAATTATCTCAAGTAATTCGTAAAAAAATATTTATTTCAGTTTTCAGTATCTATTTCCAAACAAGATTAAAAAAAGTTATAATGACGTTTTGAGACTTTGAACTTAATGAAAGTAATAATATTAATAGGGCCTACTGTAATTACGGTAACATTTTTTCCCATTATTTAAATTTTTTGAAAATTCTAATTGGTGCAAAATAACTTTAAGGGACATTTACGATAGTTTTATAAACATTAAAAAAAATTAATACATGTTTCCGTACATGTTGTCCTTGCTCTGTTTGGCCCCTATATCCTACATACAGTTCTTTTTGTCCGAAATCTTCGCGTGAGCCCGTGCAACATCTCACCAAAGTTTCATCCCGTGAAACAGAATATAACTTTTGGTGATTTAGATTATAGCCACTGTTAATCACACCAATTTGATGGCTTTTTGTCCAAAATGTATTGTCAACCTTACTGATAAAACTAATCGAGCCTTCGCGGAATTTAAACAGGTGTAAGCATTTAAGCGTAGAGTGCGCCATTACCGAGTCATTAGAAGTAACATTTTAGTGCTTCGACATGTTGAAGCGTTCGTGTCATCCTTTAATAAAATTATATACTTGAATGGCTCGAGGCCGTCGAGGCAGGACCCTAGCGAAGGAAGACTCGACATCTGTAAGTCAAGTCTGCTTCATATTTAAGCTGTACACATAAATTGAACTTAAGGCAAAACACAAAAATTGAATAGAATCGCACCACATAAGAGGGATTATTATCACTTATGTTGCAGAAAATACTCATTCTTGTATCATAAGTAATAGCCGAGTGAGTTAACAAAAATGTATGTTTACAGAAGCTTTACAGTTTACGATTCTGTGTGTACATAAACGGTACTAAGGATAGTCATTATATTATATAAAATTTCACATTTATTTTTATGCGTTGTATTGTAATGCTTTACTTATTGAGATCTAATGTGCATAACACTCGTTAAGGTAGTTAGCTAAGCCTCAATTTTAAAATAAATCTGGCTAAAATCTTGAATCAAGAGGATATGGAGGAGCAATAACACAACAAAAAGTAATACAGCCACTTTAAACCAGATACCACCTGTTTCCCGCCTATCTTTCTCCCCTTAAATTATAGCATTGTCTATTTTCACTGCTGCAAACCGAGAAATATGGACACAATTCTTACAACACGCGTATGCAAATTTGTTAGAGAAACGTACCAAATCTTGCTGCCCACGTAGTCCTGTCAGAAAGGCCATAAAAGCGCCAAATAGATATATATGAAACTTGTTCCTCTTACTTTCTCACTCTTGCTTATAACGGTCGCTGGAGAGAAATATGTTAACAAGGCGTTAACATAATCTACCGTCGTTTAACAGCTTGTAAAGCGTGTCGTGTGCAGATAGTGGTTCATCTCTGGGTAGTTATAAATATGAAGCGCAGCGGGAGCTTGCTTGCAATTGGCAGCAACAGAAAAACCAGTATCCTATTGACTTCACAACTGGGGCGGACATAAATGATAATCATTCCATTTTTTTTACCTGTGTGGTGGAATGCTGTGAAACAAGTAACTATGTTTCTGTCAATTTAAATAATTCACGCATAATACCAGTTATCATAAATTTGTGTTTTCGTGTGTTCACGCATAAAAAGCCCGTTAAAAATGTCGTTCAGAAAATATATATTTTATAGCGACCGTTAATCCTTTAAAATGAACCTTACACGGAATGTATAAAGAGAAACCGAAAATACTTGGGTCGACTGCCAAACACCGTACGTAATTTAAATTAATATTTGATGAAAATTCTGTAGTTATATTTTGAATTTAAAACTTAAAACCGTTTGAGATTCAATGTATGATTTATGTTCGATGAAAATTATCGATTTATTGCAATAATACGCTCAGAATTATTACAGGCTATTTTCCATCACTTTCCTTAACTTACGACACTCGAGTACAATTAAATTATCCTTGCATCCAAAGAAAGTTTTTATTATTTTCTTTATGTGACGTGGGACCAGAATTCAAAACCATACAGGAAAACAATTTCAGTAGTAACCTATGGGAAGTCAGTAGAGCCTACTATTTCAATGGCAATTTTTGACGTTAGAATATTTACCAGATGATACAAGAGTTTTTAAGGTCGAATTTTTTTTATCTAGATATAAGGTTATAAATTAAAAGGAAATATGCTGTTTAAAGCGTATTCCAGCAATTGAAGAAACTATCATAACTTCTCCGAGGCTCAGTAAAAGTATACATCTCATTGAGACAGCTTGAAGAAACGGGCACTCTGTCAAGTTTCACTGTTGTATGAAACAATGTTTTGCTCATTGCAGTACAGTCATCAAGCAATACATTTGCCTAGAGGGTGGCTGTGCCTACAGAAATGAATGGAAGACAGGTGAAGCTGCCTTTTTGGGCTTCACATCATGGCCACCACCTGTTACTTAACACATCGCGATGTGATAAGTTGGTAAGCCTATTGTCCACGCAAATTTATAATTAATCAATTTATCAATTTGTTAAGAATCATAGCTTATTTGTCATTATTTCCCTAGAGGTTCTTAATTTAGGTGTGCATGAAAACATGAGTTAATTATCTCAAATAGCATCGGCGCCACGATGCAACACCCTAAACGGTAGCTTCAAATGTGACACAAGTGAGTGTGAGTGAGTGAGTGAGTGAGTGAGAGAATTTGGTCAGCGTTCAACATCGAGGTCTTTAGCGCTGGTGAGGAGTGACATGAGATGAGTATGGAGCAGCGCTGGAATGAAAGGGCGGGGGAAACGGGAGATCCCCGAGAAAACCCGCCGACCAGCGGCATCGTCCGGCACGATTCCCACGTTCGAAAATTCGTGGATCGACCCCGCCTGGAATCGAACCCGGAGGTGGGAGGCTAAAGGTCTGACCATTCGGCCACTGCGGCCCCAACTACGTCACAAGTCACCACGTGGCCATTCTTACCTGCGTGTCTTTGCTACAGCATATTATGTGTGAAGTACACATAACATTATCACGTGTATACAACATTGCAGTTACAGCCCTACGGAACCTAAGAAGGTTGATGTTTAACTGATTGTATTCTTAAGGTTCAGCTTTGTGCGTGGTTTTTGTGGCACTCTACAAAGTTAACTTCAATTTTTGAGCTGAATTTGGTTCAAAGGTGAGTCGTCTTCAATTTAGGCCAGTTTCTGCAATTGATTCAACAACCATTTATCGTGAACTCTCGTGCGATATGGTTGGGCAACTACCAATGGACGTCGTAGTGGATGTTAAGTTTATTCTGACTTGATTGTGGCCTATATGCCACCAATTTTAAATTGTGATATTTGGGGTCTTTCAAGGTGAAGACTTGTCATGGATATGATATATGAGACAGCAAACGTGATTGGAAATTATTGCAGTACTGGCGCAATTTAGTTAACGTCATGCTATTTCTGGCTTGTAGAATAAATTTTTAAAGCTTCCACTCAATTACAGATTTAATAACCACCATCCTGTCGTTGCCTAAGGCGCCGTTTATCGGTTATTAATTGATGGTTGGACTTACGATGCGCTCTTCAGTCGAACATGTGCGAAATAAATAGTTCATATTGTCTGTTGTCCCATGTTTGTGTAAAATCGAGCATTCAGGAGGACCAGAGTTCGATTTCCGGCTCCGGTCACTCTTGATTTCGTTTTTCCGTGGTTTTCTAAATCGCTCTAGGCCATGACTGACTCGTTTTTTTAGTTCTTATCCTCTTACAAACTTGAGTGTAACCGTCTCTAATGACCTCTGTGTCTAGGAAACATAAATTCCAATATAAAAAAAATAATTACAATATTTAACTTAAATCGACTCAAACTTTGCGAATTACGGTTATAAACGAGGAACCAAAATTATATATCAAAAATGTTTTGTGTAGTCAAACCAAATAATCTGGAATTTTAAAGCCTGTACTAGTCTACATTTTGATATATTTTTAATGTTGCTTAATTATTTTTGATCTAGCTAGGAAGTACAGTACGTCGAATGATAATCATAGACTGAGACCAATTTGCGTATTATGACTGGTATCGAAGTGGTTTGTCAATCGTAAAATCCCTCCTAGCTAGGACTGTATGGACGAGGTTCCGGTGTATTGGCCATCTCGGTTGATTGTCTTCGTGAGAGATGATCAGTTAGGCGCGGGTACATGTCGTTACCGATGCACCAGGTAGGTAGGGCAGGTGGCCACCCACTGAGCGTTGTGGTGAAGCGTAACACCGAAGGCGAGTCCCACGCTGGTTCGCGAACTCTGGCCTGCCTCTTGCTGTGCTGTCCTACATCTGATTGCAGAGTCTTCCCGCTAGGCTACGTCACAGCACCTTCAAGCTGCGCGCGCATTAAGCCCAGTTAAAAAAAAAAAATAGCACAATTTCAGCATGAGCAGTTTATTCTAAGTTCGCAAATAATAATTTACCTACGACGGCAAGACTTTTTTGGAGCAAAGACATGAGCCGTAGCTCTGTTACTAGAGACAACGTTTTGATATTGGAATATCAATACCATTAAGAAAAATTGGGAATTCAGCGAAAAATTGTAATATCGCACCATTTATTATATGAACCAAGTGACGTTTTTTTTTTGTATTTTGATCTATATACACCAAGTACATAAGAAAACTTTAAATTTTGCTTATATAAATATAACGAAGCGGCATTTGCCCTCATACTACCTTCTGCAATGTACTGAACCAACCATCACTCATAATCAACTTAACTTTGCAATATCTGTTTTTTTTTTTTTTTTTTCAATTTAAAGGATACATTATTTGGTTCCTTTTATATAAAAGCCGTATATATGTATGTATGTATATATATACACACACACATAGTAGGCTGTACACATACACACACACACACACCTCTATGAAACAAATAATTTCATTATAGTAACCAGTAACCTAGATGTGCCCTTTGTTAATACATGTCTGTATTAAAACCCTTCGGTATTTTTTTTTTCTGTGAGAAAGCTGACTAAAAGCGAAGCGTGTTTTCTGACCCTTTTTTTCCTTGTACACTCTCAGATACATCCCTCAGGGTGTCTTCTCAGTAGAGTACACTCCCAGCTGTCGCTGAAAGTGTACGTCCGTCGACCACTTGCTCAGGTTTCGGTTATGTAGGATTCCCGTCGGGATCGGTCCCCGGATTTTCGCATGTGGGAACCGTGCTGGACGATGCCGTTGGTTGGCGGGTTTTCTCCGGGATCTCCCGCTTCCCCCGCCCCTTCATTCCGGCGCCGCTCCATACTCACCTCATGTCCCCCTCACCAGCGCTGAAGACCTCGGTGTTAAGCGCTGACCAAAATCTCTCATCCATTCGGTTTTGTAGGGACGTTCCTTAACCACAAATCCGTTCTAATTTTATTACTTGTATTAACTAAAACTCAGAACACTTGGGAAACAATTCAACGGAATTAAGTGTGTGGAGATATTTTGGCCTTCAACATTGGCGAGCATGAATTGATAATAGCGTGAAGCAATAACGGAACGAGATGCGACGGGAACAGAAGTGTTACGAGTAAAACTCGTTAGGTCATGATCCATCATTCCGGGACTACTTTCACGATAATAATTTATTTTATTCCTGAACGAGAGCAGATATCGAAAAACTTCAGTTTTGTTAAAAATTGTTCTTGCTATGCAGTCTAATATTCCTAGATTAAAAATGTTATAGATTTGGCTAGTAAGTTCATTAATGGAAATTCCTTAGTTGCATAATTAGCTGAAATCATTGGGTATTTTGTCTTGAAATAAACTTAACACATGTATAAGCTGTTTGTAACAAAATTTTTAGTGTTTTTTTTTTCTGTTCCTGCTCTCGTTAATGATTTTAAAAAAAATAATTATCGTAAAAGCAGTAGAAATGATGGATCATGGCGAGTTTACGGGCAACGTCTGGCACTTTCCCCACAATCTGCAGTGACCCCCGCCTGGAATCGACCGATATGAACACTATCACCGTGCCACTGGCACATAATTAGTATATTTAAATAACACCGCTCCAATGTATGTCTATAATATAACAATGAATGTTTGTTTGTTTGCGCCTTACATGCGTCCGTATATAACGCCTCAGATTGCCGTGGAATTCTTGGTGAGTTGTTGTACGTGAGACCGCGAAGGATTCTGCCAAAAAAGTTGATGGGGGAGGGGCGGCACTACGAAGTAGAGGGGCAGAACGGGATATCCAAACAGTCTAGTGAAAAGAAGAAAACTTTGGTGGGTTGTGCGTGTGCCCACTTAGGTGTCTGCCAAAAAAAAAAAAAAAAAAATAGGATGGGGAGGGGAAGTTGGGGCAAAACGGTGTAGAAGGACAGCAGGGGCAGAACGTGGTAACAACAAATTTAATGGGTATCGCACCGCATGCGAGGATACTACTCTTAATATAAACACTGGCTTTCTCAAGTATCGGTTTTACAGTACGAAAATAATTTGGAAAATTTAACTACCGGTACGTTAAAAACAATTGTTGCAGTGCTGAAGTTCAGAGACAAATCATTGACATTTGCTGGGTTACATGAACTATTCGTAAACCTGAAAACATACAGCATTCTTAGAATAATTTTACAGTTTGTTTTTTTGCGTTTCGTCCACCAGTTATTTTCTTGCCAGTTCAAAAATTTTGTTTAACCCGACAGGATTAATTTCTTTAGAGATTTATGCACTTTAAATAATTTTTAATGTATTAAATCAGTTGTCATATACTCAAACACCTGTAGTGAAATTACCTATTGAAAAATTCTAGTGAGCGAGTAAAAAAAAAAAAAAAAAACACTTTCTTCGCGCTTACAACACATTTATAGGTGAATATTTATTTTACGACAGTTTTTTTTTCTGGAATCGCTGCTGTAGTAGCCAAACGGAATAAGCAAATAATGTACTCCATGTTGCTGCTTACCTTGAAACATTGGCAAGAGCAAGGATCGGGATATAAGACCTCGTCTGATGTCATCCGTGTTCTTTTTTACGTGAAACCGCTTATTTTATTCATATTACGTTTATCTACGAAAATAACATACACATGAAACTACGCTTCTATTATTTTAAAAATTCAGTACTCTTGTTAGAAACATGATTTTAGGGTCTCTCCAAATGGCTAAAAATATTTTTTTTTACCCCGCTGTAGTTCCGAAAGTACTACATTAATATATACGGCTGTTACATAAAAGGAAACAAGCTACATATGTTTAGTTATGTACACCAAGTACATATATTAGAACCAAGCGCCACGTGTCCCGTGCCACCTTCTGCAATGCGCTGAACCAACGACCACACAATCAACTTAACTTTGCAAGCTGTTTTAAATAATATGAGTTTAAATTTTCAAGTGATTTTGGGCAGGAAAATGCTTATATGTTCGTAGTTTTCAGACCATGAGGGGAAAAAAGTCTTAATTAACAATAATAAAATGTAGGTCACATTGAAAAAAAACGCATCAGTAGTGGCATTACAGGTACTGAACATCACCTATTATAATCGAACACGTAGCCTACCTACATTCCTGCATGTGAATCCCTAAACATGATCCCGCCCTTAACTAGTGACCTTTGAAATATTTATCATTATAGTTTATGTGCGCAGAATTAAGAAGCAGCGTGGTTTCGCAGTGTGCCACTTTATAAGCGCGTGAATATATTCGTTAGTTTACTTACAATATAGTCCACTCTGTACCCTTCGGGTTGAGCAAATTACAATAAGCACGTCTTTCAAATGTTAAATCAGTCATGTTTATAATGGCAAGCAATGTGAGGCAGTTTAATAATAATAATAATAATTATTATTATTATTATTTTTTTTTTATTTTCGGTTTGGCCATTTTTATTCCGATTTTCTGTAGTTTTTCGAAATCACTGCATGCTAATGAAATACGTCATTGCTGCAATATTACTATGACATTACTATAACATATCCATAAGTCTATTAACATTCATTTCTACTCAAAGAATCTTTCATACAAACTAATATTTTGATGTACAGGGCTTGTCGTAAACACGGTTTTTAAATTTAAAAATGTTCCCTTAGTAAAGGCTTCGACAAGTTGAGCTATTTGTAGTGCAACCGGTGATCAAATACAGGGTAAATGGTTAACGGTGTGTGTGCTGGAGTGGATGATGATGGGGCGGGGAGGGGACGATGTTGCAGCAGAGGATGACAATGGCTGTACACTTAGCAGGTCGGCGAATGGTCCGTGAGGGCCTCCCATCTCCCCGACATTCCAGTACCGAAGACACAACAGCAACGCATCTCCTCTGCAATTTCCAGTTGTACCCGGCCTCCTCTTATCGGACACGAGGGTCAGGGGCGGTGGGAGGGTGGTAGGAGGGGGGAAATTATAATGCTTTCCGGCCCGATGGGAACGGTGCGCCTGTCGCACGAATTATGGGTAATTTCGGCCGCCGCTGGTTGACTTAACAATTTACCATCCCACCCACTCTCGGGGCAACAAAAAAAAGTGTCCTACGCCATCCTTCCATCCGCTTTGTCTCTCTCCTCCTCGCACATACTATACTAGGGTCGATTGTTTTGATAAACAAGTGAAAATCGTAGATGTCAATAAGAGCTACCCCTAGCACAATAACCTCTTAAAAGTTATCATCGTATTCGTTATGTGTATTTTTTTTAATAGGTAAGCCTTTTATACTCAGTATTTACATTTACTTGTGGAATCTAATTTTGTTGTCGTTGCTGTTGTTGAAAAGCTTTTCGGCGTAACTTTTTCCCTTCGCTTATTATCGAAAATCAAGGTTCGGCAATCCGGAAATGATACTTTTGTTCACCTTATTACATTGCTACATAGTCACAGACTGTCTTATTTTTGGAGCACTGATGGCAGATAGGATAAAAATACATTTTTCCTATCTGCCATCAGTGCTCCAAAAATAAGAAATTCTGGGACTATGAAATAAAGTAAAGTGTGCAAAAGTGTAATCTACGGATTATCGAGCCATGATTTTTTATAATAAACGATGGGAAAATATTTATGTCGAAAATTCTGATAATTCTCTGCTTTGGCGCTTCATCCACCTTAACTAATCTTTTCAGATGAGTGTCCCGCGTGCGAAAAGAGAACACAGAGTGACAGGCATCACATCAGTGAAGGCCATTTGCAAGTAACTAGCATTGAATGATTGGAAAGTTCTTTTTATAAGTGTGTGTAGGAAGTAAAAACAAAGGCGGGCAATGGCACATTATGCTTTACACATGTCACCAATCCTAGTTTAAAACACATATGATATATTTTATAAATTTTATTTGTATGGTTTCATGCAACAAATGTGGTAACATAAGTTAATATAGACTTAAATTTCCCGTTTGTTTGCAACGTAAGTTTTTATTCCCACAGACGCTTGCAAGATGTGCGGTACATCACCGACCATATATCTTCTGGTTAGAAAAATTCTTCACTCGAACTTCATCACCAAATGTTTGGTAAACGATCAAATCGTTTAGGCATTAAAATTTTGAAAAAATATACTTATAATGGATTTCTTGGGATCTCTGTCTATAGTTTTATGTCAAGCTAGACGTGTAAACTCTTCTTTCCCAACGACGAAAAATGCGGTAAGATATACAAAAGTAAGTGAAGGCCAGAAATCACTTCCTTTTCTTCGTTTAATTTGTTTTTATGGAATGTGCTGGTTAGTACCATTTCAAAAATTTTACTAGCATAAAATAACTATATCTTTCAATGCTATTTTAAAATGAATATGTCACGAGAATACAGAAAAAATACACGTCCCAACTGCTTACAGATACAAGTAATGGCGTGCTAAATTTTTTATGACTCTAAGGTAATTGAGCGAGCTATATAATTTTCAGAATTAAACACTAGTTGCTGCTCATCACACTGAATGTACTGTTGTTAAGCTGAATCGTTATTATTTGCTTATTTTTTAAAATTTATACATTTTATTTATGCCTGAGAGAGTGATCCTTCGTAAGACGTTTTTGAGGAATCTGTAACGATTATGACTGCCGTAACGAAAACTGTGTTGTATTGTAACAAAATACATTTCTACATAACTTCTACACATTTCACTTGACCAAACAGTCATCCATGAAACCCGTATACAACCAGGGATTGTTCGTTGTATTTATGTAAAGAACGTTCTTCGAGAAATATCTGCTTAGTTTCGTTGTAGCATTTGTGTAAAACTCAAACACTGGTAGGGACCTACCTATGTTTGAACCTTGTAAAGATCCCAACTATCGTGTAAGTACAGCGCTCTGGAGATAACGTTGCAATGCATTTCTTGTTTTCTTTATTTAATATTGTGTTTACCAAGACAATTTTTGTAAGAATGCGTGCAATTTTTACCGAATAGGTTTATATATTATGTAATAAATTTCCCAAAACGTTTGTTATAATATTTATTCCTTTCTTATAGATATCATCAAACAACTGCCTGACAAGTACCGCATTAGTGTTATTTTGTTTTGCATTCAACTTAATTAAAACATCGGGTTTTTTAATTGGTTGAAGGTAAATTGACTCGTGTCATATGAAAGTATGGCGTTTTCTTTGATTATATTCATAAGTTTATGATTGCAATATTAGATTCATTTGTAAATTGACAAATTTAATGGTATATCAATTATATAGATATTTCTAACTGCAGAAAGGATTTTACCCGCAGTTAATAACGCCATAACTACTTCATAATATGGGACATTGTTCGATTCAACAGTTACACTGGGTAGCAAAACACTTTGCTTTCGTCATGTCACGATTAAAAACACAGGTTTCCTCAAATTAAATTTTATATAATTTCAATAGTTCATGAAGATTTTTTTTTGGCGTTTTTAGTAAAACTATAAGCATAACCTTTTATATTAACATAACATTATATTTTGTTATTAACTCACACAGCGCAAATGTACGGAAAAATTTAATTCACAATTGTTCACTACAGTAAGCCAAAATGGATGTCGAGGTTAAATACATAATAGTTCGTACATGAAGTAATTTACAGAGGTTTGGTTGAGAAGTAATGTGTTTTTAAAACATTATAGATTGTATAGTTGAATGAACAAATGAAAATCATATTAAAAAATATTTCGTCACCAAAACCGTATTACAAATTGGCATTTCAACCGCAAGGAAACCTTTCGGTTGTCCAAATTGCTAGATAGTTTTTAATGGGAATCTTATTCGCCGGATTTAAACTTGACAGTTGTCGAGCTTTTATATTTGTTAGTATGCCACACAAATTTAGTAAAATCACCTGAAGTCATCACGTTTAGGCAAGTCGCCGATGAAAAGTGAACGAGAGATTTTTGGTCAGCGCTCAAAATCGAGGGATGACATGAGGTGAGTATGGAGCAGTGCCGGAATGAAGGGGTGGAAGAAACGGGAGATCCCCGAGAAAACCCACCGACCAACGGCATCGTCCGGCACGATTCCCACATGCGAAAAGCCGTGGACCGACCCCGCTGGGAATCGAACCCAGATTGCCTTGGTGGGAGGCAAATGATCTGACCACTCGGCCCCGGCGACGAAAATGTCCGTCAATTGGGCGCCTTGCGCATAGAGGCGATTCTGAAATAAGGCAGTGAGCAAGAGTCGAACTAACAACTTCCGAGATTCGAGGCTTCGAACGGTCAAAATATCTGCAGCATAGCAGAACCCTTGTAAAACCTCCTTATTTGACACTCACAAGAACACCTTCTTTTCTTCGCTCTGCGTACCTTGGAATCACTAAGGTCGAAAGTCCCGAATTGGAGTTCCTGAAGAGCATTCCAGAGGGAAAAATAATCATAATTTTATATTACATTATATTTGTATGAAACATTGTTAGTTTTGTAGACGATACTTGAGAATACATTACCATCTTACAAAAAATTTCAGCTCAGCCAGTTTTCCCATAATGGCATTTCAAAATCAAAATTTGTGTGTTTTTGGTTCATACGCCCCCAAAAAACCCAATCAACCAAATGAAAGGAAATAATTCACAGTGAAAGTAGATGTCACTGGCTAGGGGTTTTACGTATATAGAATCCCATTTAAACACTGTTTTGCGTAGGCCTACTTAAAAAAGTTCTGAAATGTAAATTTTTTTTTTTTGCCGATTATATAATTTTTTTTTAATACAAAACTATTTTGTATTGTGTTTTTAGGTACTTAAAACCGTAGCCCGTGACATGTACTTTGACTGTGAATTATTTAGTTCCATTATGTTGATTGGTTTTCTGGGGGTGTATGAACTAAAAACATGCAGATTTTGACTTTGAAATGCCAGTGTTGGAAAACTGACTGAGCTAAACATTTTTTGTAAGAGGATAACTTACTCCCAAGTAACGTCTAGAAAACTAACACAGTTTCATAATCATATATAGTTATATAAAATTATGATTTTTTATCCCCTGGAAGCCCTTAAAACGCACGGAGACGTATTCTAGTTCGACAAAAATAGTTCCAAAGATTCCAACATACGAGACCTCAGAGAAAAAAATATCTGCAGCTAAACGAATACCTCTTAAGGCCATGCTCTCTTGTTACTAATTTTTTAGAGAAAATAATTTTTTATACCTAAACAAGAGCAGATATCAATAATCTGTCTGGAAGTTTTGTTTAAAAAAATATTTTTTCTATGTTAACTGATTTTTTTTTTCAAGGCAGTAAATACTATGATTTTTTGCTGATTAAGAAATTAACGAAATTCAGATTGACTTTATAGTCAAAATCGTACAATTTCATGTTTTCAAAAAATGAGCTATCACAGCAAAAACCATTTTACACAAAACTGCCAAAAGATTGTTGATATCTGCTCTCGTTTGAGGTTTAAAAAATAATTGTCGCAAAAACAATAGAAACTTTAGAGCGTCACCTTAATTAACAGCTCCTTAAAATCCATTTGTAGGTGGTTCACGATTAACTCGGTCATTGTGAATACCATATCGTTTAGAATAATATTTTAAAATATATAATTTATTGTAGTCTCAGAGTTTACTTTTGAAGATAATATACTTTGTACACTTTGATTGATAATTAGATAGTTTTGTTTATAAAAAATAAAGGCAGGAAACTATGAATAATCCAAAAAGAAAAAAAAAAGTAACTAGGATTTTAAAAGTGCTCACTTTATCCTAAGTCTCAGTAAGCTTTATTTATATCGTTTAAGTACTCATGCCTAGAATTATGTATGCGCAGTATATGTTAACACTGCTCTCTGACCAAATAGAAAAATTTTTCCCAAAAAAGAGACACCAATAGGGCTTGTACAACTACCATTTTTCACGAGCGTAGCCAGGATTTTTATTCCGGGGAAAGGGAAAACTTTTGTTTCAATTTACATGTACATATCTCTACATACATAAATACACATACGTACATACATCTATTCACACATAGACACAGAATAATAATTGATTTTGTGTGTTTGGTATTATTGCAGTTATATTCCAGAATCTTAGTACTCTAGTGGAAACTGTGATGGTTTCCTCAGAATTTCGGGGCAGTGTGGGGAGGGATATATCCCCATATCAATTCCTCCCCCTACCTGGTTGTGCCACTGACCATCTTTTATTTTACTTAGGTATTGCTTACGGAGGGCAGATGAAGTGTGTTAGAATTAAGAGGATGAAAATCCTTTCTGTTACAGAACCCACGGCACGCTGTGTTATATTTGGCGCCTACGGGGGTTCGAAGCGTGACGCGTCAACAATTACCACCGAGCTAGCAACTCACAACCGACGCACGCGCGCGCACGGCTGCCAACACAATAGGTTGCTGCGGAACTCGGGGGAAAAAATGTCCCCACCCTTCGCCACCCCCGTCACGAGCGCACGAGATGCGGAGGACGGGGAAAGGGGATGGAGTGGGAGTAAGGATCGGTAATGACCCATCCCAGGCCAGGCCATTGTAATTAAGTGACGGCGTGCTTATAAGGCAAAAAAACGAGAGGAGGGGAAGTGTCCTCTAGCGGGGACGTGTACAAGGGATTTCATTACGCGGCGATGGCGGCGCGGGAGAAGTTTTTAGTTATGTTTTGGTGGCATCCCTTGCGCGCGCGCACGCAGGCACCCGAGCCCGCCACCTTGTAATTGTCCTCTCCCCCCTCCTCTTCCAACCAACTTCCACAGAAGACTGCAGTCAGCTCGACGCTGGACGCGCGGGGTCGCGAGGTCGCCCTGGGTGCGTTACCCGCGGTGCGACAACCGACTATCGCCCACGCTGCTCTGACGTGCAACAGTCGTACAACACAGCTGAACGTACGTTGAAACCCAACAGTCAAGTTTTCCCTCGATAAACCATCATCTGCCTATCCCACGAAAGTGCACTTTTTCGACAGTTGGTGAATGTCGTTTCAGAAATTAAAACAGTTGTTTTATTTCGGCGAATCGGTGTTTTAACGTACTAAATGAGCAAGTGAGGATGAAATAATAATAATAATAAAACCGTCTTTATTAGGAGCAGTTAAGGCATATTTTCCTTTACTTACACTGCAGCATACATTATAACTAGAGAAGGTGATTTATCGCGGGAAAAGTTGACTGTTTGCTAGGCTTCTATGTAATGTATTCCTTTCCGACGCTTTAATTTCGTTACAGGCGAGTCCCTATTTGACTGGGCCAATGACAACACCGGTGCGCTACTACTGGACGTCTGTAATTCGTCTGTAAACAGCCACATTGTGCCACATAACCGTCGACCAACAATAAATGACGCAGGACGCTAAAGTGATTTGCAGAATACGCTGGCAGAATACATTCTCGCGATAAATCACCTTCTCTAATTATAACTAGGGCCACGATTTTGTCGCGAAAAGATTTTTGCCCCACTTTGTTTCAGTGACTCACGTGCACATCGGCAGTTCTGTTTCAAGGTTATTGGCAGCGTGTCTGTGTTCAGACACGTTTCTTATTTGACTGCACCAATCATAATAAGACTATTGTGACTCCATACGTCTATAATTTGCCAAGGCCAGTGAGAGTAAAATCATCCAATCACAGACGACGTAGCAGAGCTGCAGGTGTGCACATGACGCATCGAAGCCAAATGTTGCAAAAATCTTTTCGCCATAAAATCGTGGCTCTAATTATAACCGTTGTGTACGCTTATTATTTAGATTCATATGGCACTTATTCTAGAAATAGAAATTTATGAAGAACAATAGTGATATAAACAATACCATAGGCCGTTCACGATAAAGTGAGCACTGCATAAAGTTTTCCTTCGGTCGTTTTGATGTTATCTTTACTGTTTTTAATACGAGCACTTCTAAATAACTAAAATCCACTGTAAACGGTTCGACACTCTCATGAGTTAACATATATTAGCCCAATAAAAATATTATTAAATATAAGTTGTGCAGAGTTCTTAGTTTATAGAGAACAACGTATACCTATACTAGCAAGAGTAGCCTACATGTTTATAACAGGAGGTAGCCACGCTAAAAACAGGCAATTGAAAACTTTATATAATTTTAATCTTCTAAAATAACTAAGATGGAAGGATACAATTAACGCTAAGTTCAGTCAGACGTACATTCACACAATCATTCATTCAAGATGTCAACTTAGAGATCGTAGTTGTGCAATAGCAAGCACTGCAACAACTTCATTTTGAATTGGTTGATGGAGACATTGATACTTTTATTTAGACTACTAAATTATAGCCCTCGCCACGAATGTTCTGACTCAACTCATTCCAGTGTCTGGCAGACGAAACTCTAAAAGAGTTGGAACAATATTTGGTTTTATGGGACTGTATTAATAATTAACTATCATATTTAAAACGAGTGCTTACTTCATGTGAGAGAGAAAGGAACTAGAAGTAATTTCATAGGTAGCCAGGAGAGTTGTCGTGCAGCTTTTTATTTAGAAGCAACAAACAATGAAAAATTTCTTCTGCCTCGCAAATTCAACCATCGCAGTTTATTGTACTCCCTGAGATGATCACTGGATTTTAGATTTAAAATTAAATAAACGGGCACATATGCTCTGCAATCTCTGTAAACGCCTATAAAGATGTTCAGCAAGGTCGTTATACACATTGCAATAATCAATCAATGGGAGTATAAGTGTATGAACAAGTGGCAATTTAATACGTCCAGAAAATAGGTATTATAGCGTTTTAGAGAGTGCAAAGTTTTGTAGGTTTTGTTACATACGTAGGTTGTATGCACGGTCCAGGATAAAGTTTCATCTATCATAACACCTAATGTTTAACACTACCAAACAAATTATGGTTGTGCCATGGAGTACAATATTAGGTAACAGTAAGTTGTTTAACAGCGGCAGTTAAAAGGTGAGAACCGATTATTATACTTTGAGATTTTTGTGGGTTTATTTTTGTACCGTTCGCCGCGGACCAATTACTAACCACTTCAAGGTCAAAATTAGTTTTGCTTAAAGTTGTTACACTTTTCTTCTGAGAATAGGATTTGTAGATCCTCGGCATACAAATATTTCACACTCGAAAATCATTTTGGGAGATGCGATTTATAAATAACGAGAACGATAGGGGACCTAGAATAAAATTGAACCTTGAGACACACTTTTCGCAACAGCGCTCCATCTAAATCTTACCCTATCAACTACAACACATTAATGCCTTTAACTTAAATATGACATTATCCGGTCACATGCACTTCGCGAGAATTTGAACAGAATTCTTAGTTCTGCAATAATTATGTCCTTGACAACTGATTAAAATGCCTTACTAAAATCGATTAGTGTCATTATTGTAAGCTGCCTGGAATCCATTGCACGCCTAACATCCTCAGTGACGTTTAACAGTGCAGTACAGGTGCTATGCTGGCTTATAAATCCGGACTGTATGTGATCAAGTACCGTGTATTTATTTATGTCAGAAGAAATTTTCCCATGCTCAATGTATTCAAAAACTTTGGATCAACAAGGCAGGATACTTATGAGTCTGTATTCCGAGAGACTGTTAGGGGGTTGAGTATTTTGGATTAGGGGATCAGAAGAGTCTTTTTACAGCAGTTATGAAAGGCACACAAAGTTAACGAGGCGTTAACTGTATGAGTGAGAGCGGATAAAATAATTGTAGATTCTATATGAATAAGTTTGATACAAATTCCATCGTAACACTCTGCACCAGATTT
This sequence comes from Medauroidea extradentata, assembly GCA_003012365.1. NCBI lineage: Eukaryota > Metazoa > Arthropoda > Insecta > Phasmatodea > Phasmatidae > Medauroidea > Medauroidea extradentata. Next base: position 23,533 of record PNEQ01040600.1, on the reverse strand, counting down.
TATCGTTTAGCAGCTCTGTATACTTCAATCCCAGACATGTGTCGGACGAGTAATTTATTGTCTGTGTCACTGACATTAAATTAAATTTAGTTTATTAGTTTTTGATACACTATTATACTCGCATTGTTGTTCAGAAAATTGACAGTCCAGTTCATCTGAAGTGAAAATGTCCTCCTCTTCAGTATGCTTACGCGACACAGCTCCCATAGCACGTAAATTTTCCAGATAGTAGGCCTACCTTGTGATTGTTTCCTGTCCAAATGACTGTAGTATTTGATTTTGTAATTTCTAATAAGCTGTGTGGTCCTGTTTCCGAGATACTTAATGTAACTCATCAGAGAGGTAAGGTTTAAATTTTTAGGCAGTTTTATACTCTCTGAAAGCAAAATCTCGCTGTGCCATGAGTAGAGATGACGGTATATCGCAAACATTTTTTGTGACCACATACCCTTGAAAACATTGTAATTTCTTGCGGACACGTATGACTGGTTGTTATACGTTTGACACAACGTAGCTCTCCACAGACCAATAATAGACATGAATACAATAGCGGAATCCTTATTGGCTTAGTCAAATAGGGCATCAGCTCTATGCACTAGCGAAAGCCAGCAATTATTTCATAAGCTTAACGTGCGTTGAAACCCAGCAAACAGTCAAGTTTTCCCGCGATAAACAATCATCTCTAGTCATAAATTTTACCTGGAACTGAATATGACACCTATGTTTCTTAGCTGTGCATGAGCAATTAAGGCCTTGTTACAGAGTTTTGCAGTGATTTCGAAAATATTTTTATATTCCTACCTAATACTCATATCAAAATTTCGCTGCACAGTTTTGACACTTATATGTTATAATTAGAGATGATGGTATATCGCGAAAATGTTTTGTACCAACATAGCCTTGAAAACACTGACACAACGTAGCTGTCTACAGACCAATAATATGCATCAAATATTATAATAGCGGTATTCTTATTGGCTAGGTCAAATAGGGCAGTAGCTCCACGTACAAGGAAAAGCCAGTAATATTTTGATAAGCTGAACGCACGTTGAAGCCTAGCAAATAGTCAAGTTTTCCCGCGATAAACCATCATCTCTAGTTATAATTTGTAGCTGAATTTTTTTGTAGAATCATACTGAACGGTTTTTCAGATTTCATTACCCAAAGTACCACGTTTTTCGTCGTGAAAATAAGCAAAAATGAAAGAAATTATTTTTTTGCTGGCAAATGGTACATTATTTAAAAAAAAAACGCGTCCACAGTATTGTGCATCGTGTGATTGCACATTGACTCAAATTTTTTCACAACTTTTGGTTAAATAATGTTTGAGTTATTGGCACCAGTCTGAAAAAAAACTCGGGAACAAGCCCTTAAAGCAAACGTACTTGTATTTTACAGGCACATACATACAACAACTTTGAACCCGTCACGTGACCTCTTTAACGTCTGTGTGTTCATATTTAATTCCACGACAGCGTAACCGGCGACGCAACGCAGGAGAAGAAAAAAATTACCTTGTATTTATAAAATGTGATATTTAATAGGTACCCTGCATAATATATTTTATTTTTCCTCTGACGAAAGACAAGTCTGGAATACACGGTCGCGGTGACGTAGTGGTCAAGCCACTTGTCTCCCTCTTACAACGATCCAGGTTCGATTCCCGGCAGGTCACTCCAGTTTTTCGCATGTAGGTGTAACGTGGCGGAAGCTGCAGTTTACTGATGGGGTTTCTCGGAGATCTCCTGTTTCCCTCCAGCCTTTGCATTCCGTACTTGTTTCATTCTTACACTTTCGAATTGCGAAGGACCCGGGTTTGATCCCCTGCCTCGACCCTCCTGATTTCGGTTTCCCGTGATTTCCCTAAAAAAAAAAAAAAAACGTTCCCGGCGTACGCAGGGCTGGTTCCTCTTCCAGATTCTTCGATATGACAAGCCTGCCAAGGATGATCATTGCTACAGCACTTTGAGCTCTCACATGCAATGGCTTCCCCCAGTTCGCCTCTGCTGTACATTCATGTAGGTCGTTCACGACAAAGTAAGCACTGCATAAAGTTTTCTTTCAGCCGTTTTGCGTCCGTGTTTACTATTTTAATATGAAAACTTCCGTGTAACTAAAATCCAGTGTAAACGTTGCAACACTCCCAAAAGTTAACATCTACTGGCGCAATAAGACATATTTTTAATTATTTACAAGTTCTGTTGAGTTCTCAGTGTATACATACAAATCAGGGACAGCCATTGTCGGAGATCTCAAAGCACTTTTTAAATGACTCTTTTGGGCAGGGTTGCCACATTGAAGACCCGGGCCTTATACCAGAGGGGCCTATAATCTCTCCACTCGAGAGAGTGGTATGGCCGCCCGCGACGTGCGAACTATCTGTTGGTTCAGCCGGCCTGAAGTGAGAGCCGGTGAACTTTTTTTTTGCTGGTGAAAAAGAAGGATGGATGGTGAAATGGGGGAGGGGGGAGAAGACACAGTATTTGTTCCCGAGAGCAAACTGGACCTCAGTTGCAAGTCATAGTACAGTACTGCGCACGGCTTGGCGCACCAGTACACGAGACATTACTACAGCATTCGAAGTAGCATCAGATCATGACGATTCACTGCTAACCGCGCGCATCTAGAACAGTGTTGCCACACGTACCACAATTATAATACACTGTAGCAACATTTCCATACCTGTACACACAATGTCTAAATGAACCGTAGGTTAACTTAGATTGAGCGAGATATTTTTGGTCAGCGCTTAACATCGAGGTCTTTAGCGCTGGCGAGGGGTGATATCAGGTGAGTATGGAGCGGCGCCGGAATGAAAGAGCGGGAGAAACGAGAGATCCCAGAGAAAACCCGCCTACCAACGGCATCGTCCGCCACGATTCCCACACGCGAAAATCCGAGGACCGACCCCGCCGGGAATCGAACCCGGATCGCCTTGATAGGCGAGAGGTTTGACCACTCGACAACCGTGGCCCCCTAGGTTAACTTAGAAACTGTAGTTAGATAGATTATCAAGATTTTATGGAGAATACAGACTTGTGCTGTTACAATTTTTTTAGTAACGCAATTTTTACACACCACTGTTTGAAACTTGACGAATTTTTCGGAAATTTCTTGTGAATAACTGCCCAATACAAATTATTCAGTAATAACTATTTTTCATGTCAGAGTTTGAAACATTTTAACAGCATTACACCACATACATAAACAGTATAAATTGAACATTAATTGGAAATAAATTAATGTTATTAAAACAAATTAATTGTGCTTTACATCACGTAGTCATAAGAACGGTGCGGTCACACACAAATTAACGCAAGGACAGGAACTGGGAGAAGAATCTGCCATGGTCTACATTAAAGAACCATCCTAGAATTTGAATGGCGCGATTTCGGAAAACAATGAAAAATGGAAATCAGGTTGGTCGGAAACGGGAATCGATCCCGGGTCCTTCCAAATGCGAGTCCATGTCGTGTTACCGTAGCACCACCTCGGTCGGTGACTTAAAAACAAATAACTAAAATATTTAATTTGTAGTTTCATATCTCCATTATCGTTTCCATCACCCTCGAGCTTTTGCCCGGTATTACTCTCTAGCTATACTTTAATTTTATCCAGGCTCTGCGACTGTCTTCTTACGTCACTACGAAGTTTTACGGCACGTGCTGCGACGAACAGCTTCCTATAAGTAAATATCGTATAAGGACGATACCTGAGGACCGGGGTATCGCAGGCATCTGCGTACCCTATGATGAATGTAATGAGGCCCCATAATGGACAGACACTGGAATGAGATGGTCTGTGGAAATGGCATATCCCAGAGAAAACCCATCGAGCAGCGACATCGTCCGGCACGATTCCTACAAGCGAAAATCAGGGGACCCACTTCACCGGGGATCGAACCGGGATCAACTTGGTGGGAGGCGAGTGGTCTGACCACTCGGTCTCCGCGGCTCCTACGGCTTCGTATGAACCTGCCGCTGTAGACAACGCATTTAATAGTATACCAGTCAACTCCGCTCAGAGCTGTAAATTGATGCAATAAAGGTTATAAAAATTTCCCAAGGCACATTCCGAATAACAATGTAGCATTGAGGGAAGCAGTCGCCCAGCAAAGCGGCCTCTGCACTACCCTTGGCTTTATTTACAATTTTTATAACCACCCTTAAACGTTGTCTATATTATTTCTGTGTGACTATTCCTGGAAGATTTAATTTATGTTCGTGTGCGCCCCCGCGCTGCGCACTTTACAAGCTCTGCGCCACGCAAATATGTCGGCTCGCTCATGCTATTGGACAGCGAGGGAAGCCGCACAAGGGAAGGGATTGAGAGAGGGGAAGGAGGAATGGATGACCGCATTCGGGAACATCTCTGCCAGAGGTGCCAACACAAATATCGCCAACACTCTAGAAGGGAATTGTTTAGAGAAAGATTGTTATGTGCAAGGGATAGAAAAGCAGGGGAGAATGTCCATTGCCTTTTGGGTTACGGCGTTTACGCGTTGGCGACTCTTGATAGTGGGATGGGTGCCAACGTGATTCTTATATACTGATGTTGTTTTCGTAATGTTACAGATACTTATTAGGCAGGTAGTAATTATTACTATGTGTTTTAATAAAGTGCCTGCGGTGTAGTTTTATACTACTCGAAACCCATTATGACGTCCCGGGTTCGATTTCCAATGGATTTGGTGTACATAATTGCACGTGGAAAACGTGGTGGATGTTGCCGTTACCTCTAGGACTTTCTCGGAGCACTCCCACTTTCCCGCCCTTGTATTCTGCCATTGCTTCAATCTCACCTCAAGTCATCCACTAGAGCTCAAAACTTTGATGTTATTATGAGCTGACCAAATCACTTCCAATTCACTGTGCTTTCACCACCACTGTTGCTAAACTCTAAAGCATTTGCAAGAAGTGCTATGACAAAGTATTTTAATTTTTGGTTGTACTAGTTTATGAAATATTATTTCCAAAATGTGTTTTTAATTTTTCCGTAAAATGAATATTATGGGTAAATCGAATATAAAATTTAATTTATTTAAATGAATCCAAAACGACTTTCGGGACAAATCGGAGACCATTATCGACTTAAGTTTTCATAAACTCTTGCCACGCAAAATTGACACGCATTGTTCTGACTCATCCTCTGCATCCTCTGCATTCTCTGTATTATTGTTCATCCTTTTGGATAGCATTTACTGAGAAATATGCTTTCGAATTTTTTCGAACCATAAGACGAGTACCATGAAATGATGTATGTGCTAATTGAACTGTGATTGGCTGCAGTGCTAGATGGGTTTTCCTCCGGGCTTTCCTGTTTTTTCATTACACAAAATAGTTACAATATAAGTCTATAAAACATACCAAATCTCTTAAAAATGTGCAAATGTTTAAAACATTAAATTTTTTCTGTCAAGGTCCCGTCTTTTTTTACTGCAGTTGCAAAATAAATTCCTTGTAAAACTTAAAATGTTGTTCTTGTAAAAATACCAAGGTTGTCGTTGTAAAAATTCAAAGCATATGTTTGTAAAATTACAAGTTTTAGCCTTGTATTTGTGCTTGCAGTACGGAAAAAATAAATTTGAAATATGTATTTTAGTCTGACCATTAAAATGAAACTATTCGTTAAATGACACTTCAGTAAATAGATTTTACGTGGTATTATTTTGTGGAAATACTTGTAGATTCACCAGGGTTCGAAACTGGTCCCTTTGTACTTGGTGACCGCATACCTACTTACTCCTAGATCATCTTGACTTACGTTTTACGTTTGTTTTGCTAATATTCTATGTACAACGTAATTAATCTGAATATTCACATTGTCCCAGTACAGTGCATACCAGAGGATGTGATTTGTGTACAACTATATAGGAAGCCTATTAAATTTTCAACAAATTCGTAATTTTGGTAGATTACAAAGTTTCCTAGAAATTTTCTTGTAAATTAATTTTGCAAGGAAAACTCTTTGTACTTTTAAATAAGTTTACGAAAATTCAAAGACAGCCCTTAAATTAACTAAGATTAATCACAGCTAATAAATATTCCATAAGGTACTTACTGATATGTCAAGTATTACTCCTATAAATATGTTTTCATTTTAAAAAATTGTGAAATAGACAAAACGGTACTGTCGGAATATTGTTAAATGCAGAAACATGTCTTTGCTTAGTGTCATTTATAATAGTTTAGTTAAGTACTGCATAAAGTATTAATTCGCTGTAAATTGTCTTATGCTTGTACGTTTATACTACAGACAACAGTAATTTTTTCACTTTGACGTGTCATTACGCAGAAGGTAGCCTATGGAATATAAAATTGTTAGTACGAAATATGAGCCGCCCGTGTCAAACTGAATTATCGTTCTTACCTAGAAAATAAATTTTAAGTTCCATTTGAATGCGTGTTTGTCCTCAGTCAGAAAAATTATTTTGTGAACGAAAATGCTCCATTTATTACGTAGGCTAAAATATTGAATGGGATCATAGGCGAACATTATTAGAGTTGGAAATTAAAGGAAATGTACAATTTACAAATCATATTCTAGTTGATAACTAATATAGAACTACACAAAAATGTAGCTTGTAAACGAATGTTAAAAATCGTAAGATGAATGTTGCCTGAATTCTACCTTTAACTTTATTTGGCAAGTGACCCCCAGATGTACCGATGCGTTATTAATAATAGCGTTCTTTGATGAAGGAGAATAGGTTGGGTGAATCCCACAGGGATTGATCTTCAGCAGAGTGATGGCAGTATAAGCATTATTATGTACATCGTTTTTATGCGTGTAACTGTTTGCTCTGCTCTAGCGACTTTGATTAACACCAGAAGGGTGATGGGTTGAAGACGTAATATTTTATCGTTAGTTGTGTAATTAAAGGAGCTTAGGTTAATAGGTACTTAAAATTAGTTACCGCTTGTGACCCGGAATGTAAACACCAATATGTCAGGTGGACGTGAGGAACGACGACCTTCTTCTAAGTGGAGGAAAGAACGCCCATAAGACTGTAATTTATTAACATGGTCGGACCCACCCTGACTTGATTGATGCTGCCTGCATATGAGTGGGTAAACATCTAAATTCATCCTGAGATACGCCGGTTATTTTCCTAATGAAGGTTTTTGCTCAGGGTCCCGTCATTTAAGAGGACGCGATACATAAATCAGTTCTAACTGATAATTGCAATTTTCTCAAGTCAATTAAAAATATATAAACTTAAGAAATCAATCCTACAAAATTGTCTTGCCAACTATTGAAGCAAATATTTTGTTCGGGCGACGTATTTATAGGGTATTTATACAATCAGTGACAACGAAGCGTCATACATTTTATTCCGACGCATGAAATTGCACTTAACAAATCCGTCAGTCAGGGAAAGTGTTTGCTTATAAGGTTGGCAAAACCTGTTATCAACGATTGCACTAAATTATTTTTCTAGACTCACTTTTAAATGGAACTTTCAATTTACGTTTATAGCTTTACTTTACTATACATTTCAATAAAAATTAATGCTGCTCAAAAAGAGTCTGACAACTCCGTGAAAGTACTTGGTAGATTGTAAAATCCTGAGAGTAAGGTAAAATCACGGTACACCTACAAATATAAAGAAAATAGTCATTACTATCACCTGCGCAAAACGTAGTCGTTGCTTTATAAGCATTCAAATTGAAATGTCTAAACAAAAGAAAGCCGTGTATACAGATGAACAGGAAGCTTCGACTAACCATATCACTTCCTGCTACTCTGTTACATTGTGCAGACATTATATAACAACATTAGTTGTAAACTGTTCTTAAAATTTATTAAACGTCATTATATACATCGATTTCATTTGAAAGTAATTCAGGACTGCTGTATTTCAACAAGAAAACAATTATGAGGGATAACGTTTGATAATTCGCTGCCAACCGTTTAAGGTTGTTATATTAAATTACTTATGTAGTTATGATCAGTGATATTTTCAAACGCTGATTTAAAAAAAAACAGAGTGAAGTGACTGAATTAACATTCGATTTCTGGCTTCGGCCATCCTGATTTCGATTTTCCATGGTTTACCGAAATCACTAGGCGAATGCTGGGGCGGTTCCTTAAGGGGCCCGTCTGTCCAGGTCGCCGAGCGGTGTGCAGAGCTTCGGCCGTTAACAGATTATTCTAAAACTGCTCATCGCACATGGGTAGAGACGATTTATCGCGGGAAAACTTGACTGTTTGCTGGGTTTCATCACAACACACGTTTAGCTTACCAGAATATTACTGGCTTTAGCTTGTAGTTGGAGCTGTTGCCCTATTTGACGACGCCAATAAGATTCCCGATATTATAGGCCTAATATTTTATACCTGTTAGGCCCGGTTCACACTTGCGTTGAAATGACGCGAGTTGCAATGTACATGCGTGCCAATGGCACAACGCACACTAGCGACGAAATAACGCAGAGGTGAAATGTGGCAACGCGCGTCACCTTGTCGACGCACTCCAACACGCGTACTAGCAGTACATGTGTAACCATGGAGCAGTGCACACTTGCGTTGAATTGACGCGCAGTTGTGTGGAGGAAGACAATTACAGCGATATGGAAAACCTTATCTTAGAGGTGCAAAAACATCCTGTGATTTGAAATTTGAACAAAGATGATTTTTAAGACTGGCGAAAAAAATAGTTACTGCATGGCTGCAAATCAGGGAAGTTGTTTTATCGTGAATTGTCCTGGTTGACCTTTGCTATACAGTGCAAGTAATTTGTCTGAATGCACTATTTATGCTTAGACAACATTTTTTTTTACCTTCAAGTGACAACACCGTGCATAAAATTATCGTAAGCTAACATAAATTATGTTACATCGAGGAAAAAACTGTTGTAAAATTACATTAGTAACATAAATAAACAAATAATATAACAAAACTTTACTACTGAAAAATTGAACGACATGTAGGATGCATATTCGAGAAAGTCTTTAACAGTTCTACAGTTCAATTCTACTTTTTGTGTTCGTTGTGTTGTATGTGCATACTGTAGTAGTAAGTATCCCATTACTATACTGCAATATTTGTAATAGTATTATGCAAATGTGTATTACTTTTCATATCTTAATTACTATACATATATGTATTATTGATTAGATAAAGTATTATATTTTCATTAGTACGTTGCGGCAGTAAAACTTTTTATGTAAGCAAGAACACTCATTTTATAAACTTACAACAGAAAACATAAGTTTCAAACACACTGATTTTTTAAAATTATGCTATTTGAGATAAAAAAATACCCTGCTGACCATTGTTATGAAATTTCAGCTGCTGTTATAGCAATCCTTCATTTGGTGTCCTCAGATCTGATTCTGTTTTCAAGTTTCTCTAACAACACATCAAATTATATTATGGTCATTCTAAAGTACTTGAAAAACTTGTGTTCATCTTTTCACTAATCCATAAAACTTGTCGAAAATTCACCTGTAAACATCCTTGTAACATCAAGGACGGATCCAACTCCGGGTCCCGGGGAGGACCGTGCCTCAGAAATTAGATATGCTCACACCGTAAGACAAAATCGTGGTCCGGGATCCTCCCTGGGAAATTTTGGATGTTACAGTGCAAAATAGTGTTGCCAAACAAAAAGAATTAGAATTTACCGCTTTAAGGCATGGTAATATTTTAAAGGATAAATTATGCTTTAAAAGTAAACATTTGTGTGCTGATATACTAAAAATTAGATACATTTTAAAGCTTTTGCTTCCATGTGTCTTGTATAACTATGTCGGTTCTTGAAACGCATACATTAATTTTAATGAATAACAAACTAAGTTGCACACAACATTTTGGAATCTAGAAACTTGAAAGTTTTATTTGATACAACTTGCTGCCCGTGACTTTGTTCGCGTGCTTTTTTATTTTTGAAAATTCTAAACGGTGGAAGTGATGGAGGGGTTGTTAATGGCCGTTTTCGAAACGTAATATATATATATATATATATATATATATATATATATATATATATATATGC
>PNEQ01040600.1:0-13433 GCA_003012365.1 Medauroidea extradentata | reverse complement strand
CACCTTGACCAATGGATCTGTCCCTTATTTACATACGGATGAACCCACGTTCTTTTCTTTTCCAGCATCCACACATGATACCCGAAAATAATTTTCTTTCTCTACTGTTTTGGTTAGTATTGCTGCAAAGGCAGCGGTGCGACTGCTGAAACCTGCGGTATTTCTACGCACAGCTTGCGTCGGTAACTACGCGCGTTTATTCATCGCTAGAGATGGTTAAATTTCGCGAATTCAATGACCTGCATGTTAGAATCAAATATCCTATGCATACTCAAGTCCCGACCATTTGTCCACTAGCTGCTACTCAGTGGAACAACAGACAATGAACGAATAGACAGGGCTTGAGTATGCATAGGATATTTAATTCTAACATGCAGGTAATTTACTTTACTAAATTTCACCATCTCTATTCATCGCGCGTCACTTCAACGCAAGTGTGAGCCGGGCCTTATAAGTCTGCACAAAGCTACGTTGTGTAGCAAAAAACTACAGCGTTTTCAAGGGTATGTTGGCACAAAAGATTTTCGCGATGTATAATTATCTGTAAACATGAGTGATGTATGTTAACGAATTAAAGCATATTTCCTAGCGGCCGGAAACGACGAAAATTTTAGTTTTTGTGGTCTTATTTAGGTAGGTAAATATTGGCGCAGACTGTTTAGAAAGTTCTAGGCGTGTACAATACACCTTCGTCTTTAATAATACGTCATATAATGATAGGGTCACCACTGAAAGTCTCGTACAGGCACGTTGTTGGCGAGAAGACTGCACGCTAGTTCTGTGACTTACACCTAGAGGCTAGTGTGAGGCGTGATGCATATGTTGTCTCGTCCTTATTGCTTCCGCACTTCTAGACCTCGAACACGCAAAATACGTTCACCCAGGCGGCCGCCTTAAGAGTGCGCGGTAGATAAGTAAACACTGAAAACATCAATTGATTTCTACGCTTTTTTCGAAGCTAATATGAATAAAATACTCAACGACAATCCTAGACAGTGGTATTTACCAAATTTATTAGTAAATATTTATCCAGAAGTACTCATTCGTTACGCGTGATCTCTTGCGCCGCAGTTAAATGCACGAGGTTCCGGCGTCCGAGATTGTGCCTCAGAAGTTCGTAACACTGGAAACTATTTTATTTAAAACGTTGGCTAGGATTGCTATTGTTTAACTTTCGCAAATTGGCTTCGAGAAACCTGCAATTATAGATTAATGCTTTTAGCGTTGAAATATATACCACGCCTTCTTAAGAAAGTAGATATGGTAGAAATGTTTCCCTTGCGTCAATAGTAGCGTTCCTATACATTTTTAGGTAACCGTCAAATGCTTCACAGTTACTCCATTTACAAGCTGAAGTATGCTAATTCTTCCATAGTGCAAACAGGTGATAAACTTCCCATACTACACTGAAACTTTTTTTAACAGTGTCCTTCATTTTAAAGTTTATCCTGCGCCATTTATGAGCCTATGTCACTTATTATATAAATTTATCGTAATTCTTTCCTGATTAAAAATTTGGCCAGATATAACTGAAAATATTCCAATAGGGACATAGCTATTTACTTTACCTTTCGTTACGTACATTGCATTCGAAAAATTAACGAGTAACTATGACATAATTTAGCTAATTTAAAATTTAAGACAAAAATTCTCTCTCGCCAAATAATAAACACTAAATAAATCACAGTACCGATTTCATCAATTAACATGCACATTACAGTAAAATGTAATGTTTTTATAAAGAAACATTCCCGGTTATTCGACATATACTTCATTTATTAAATTATATTTATTTTATTAACAAAAGAGGTGATACAGTCTCTTAATACATTGCCCAATATTTGTCTACGTAGACGTTTAAACAAATGTGCTAATATAACACTGCGGTATATTTAAAGTTTATGAACAAAAACTGCTTGAATAGCCTCTATTTTACATTTTGCAATAGAAACTTACCCAAGGGAGGAACACATCCCCCTCCCTTTATTTTTAAATATGTACTTGCCCCCCCCCCCCCCATAAAAGGTTAACAGCCGCGCACGCCTATGGACTAGGCCAAACGTATTATGTAAAGCAGTACGAAGGCTCAGGTCACTGTCCCGTCGACAAAATGCCACCGCTCTGCCGAGAGGGAAACCTATCTTCTGCGACGCATGGCGAGAGCATATCTGCCTACGGAGACGGGATGATGTAACAGCGATATTCTAACGAACTGTATTGTGCGGGCGTGTTATGCTGCACGGTTGCGGACGGAAAGGGCAAATGATGTTGAGGCTCGCTGCCAGTCACGTCCGCGCCAATTCCGTACTCAAATTTTGATATGCGGTGCGGGTGGGCGTCTGTTCATCCGTGCACGCGGCCTCATCCCCACTTGAGCGTGACGCCTCGGCGGTCAAGGTCACTGAAGTTCCTCCCTGTAATTAACCAAGGTGACTAATAACATGCCAAATACAAAGCATCGCAAATGTACAGCACTGACAGAACAGGTGTAATCAACTAACCACTCGAATTTCAGCAGCTTCATTAATCATACTTTTCAAAAGTCATTCATGAAAATAGGAAATCACAACCACCAACAGGGCCTCTTGAAATTTATGTTGAATTATAATTCCATCCTTCTTATAGCCATGTATAATTACTAGGTCCTAAAGGAAAGAAAAATAATTTGTAGTTAAAGGTATCTGCCAAATTATTTTGTGATAAACAAAATGTTATGTTCCAGTGACCGCAGTGTTTTAGTGGTGATGACAAAAAAAAAGTTTTTTGAGGGTACACAAGACACATTTGATAGGGTAAATACTGGCAAAACTATTTGTAGCTACCGCAAAATATTTTTTCTCCATGTGGTATGTACGTTGAGTATTAAGGGCGCTGCCTTCAATTGGGAGCACCTGTGCTCAATGATATAGATGTACACGATGAATTAAGTCAGCCACCTTTCAAGATATTGCTTTCGAACGAAAACCATTTCCGGCATTCTGGCGAGGATACTATCAATACCGTAATAATACTTTGTAAGTTAATTTATTTGTAAGTGTTAATGAGTGTTTATAGAGAGTGAAAGTAACAGTCCATAGTTCTAAGATTATTAAGGAAACATCCTAAATATTCTCTAGCAATTTAGATAAATAAAAAAGTCAATGTTGGTATATATGTAGATTCGACAAGTGACTAACTAAACTGAAGCTAATGTAACAAGTATAAATATCTAGCCTTGCTCCCGCCATGGCTCTGAGATAGGCAGTGCGTGTGGTAGACAAACGCTAACTATTATTATTGAAGTATACACGTTTTTTAAAAGTCAATATGAAAGAACTACTAAACAACAATCCTGGGTAGTGAAACTTCCAACTCTATGAGCAAACATATACCCAGGATGATGCAATTGTTAAGCTTGACTTTTTTTTTTTTCAGACTGACTTCAAGAAACATACTATTTGAAACTGATGCTTTTAGCATTGCGTTATGTACCATGTAATCTTAAGGGCATGGGCCCGAGTTTCTTCGCATTTAATGTCAATTATTTTTTAAAACTATACCCAGGATGATGCAATTGTTAAACTTGACTTTTTTTTTTCAGACTGACTTCAAGAAACATACTATTTGAAATTGATGCTTTTAGCATTGCGTTATGTACCATGTAATCTTAAGGGCATGGGCCCGAGTTTCTTCGCATTTAATGTCAATTATTTTTTAAAACATAAATGGGAGCCGATATCGTAAAATAGCTTCGTAACTTTGTTATGACTGATTTAAACTGCATACTCTAATTTTGTTGAGTCAGAAGACTGCAAAGTAGTTGCTAATTAGTTAATTAACGAAATTTCCTTTTAATTGATAAATTAGCTATATTCATCATACAGTTTGCCTCGAAAAATTACATTGCACTGTAAAACCAATTTGCAACAAAGTTACGAAGCAATTTTACGATATTGACTCTCGAATGCATCTTAAAAAATAATTCTCTCGTAAGTCGAGAAACTCTGGCCCAAGCCCTTAACGCACGCCTCACCGAGCAAGGTGGCGTAACGGTAAGACGTCGGACTCGCATTCGGAAGGACCCGGGTTAGATCCCCGGCTCCGGTCTACCTGATTTCGGTTTTCCATGGTTTCCCGAAATCACTCCCGGCGAACGATGGTTCCTTAACAAAGCACATGGCCGACTCCTCTCCCAGTTCCTGTCATGACCTCACTGTCGACGAGTTGTAAAGCCCTCTTACATCTTAACGTCTCGTTGGCAGAGATATGGTTTAGGCAAAACCAGCGGCTAAGACACTCAGGATCATGTAAAGAAGCGGCTGTGACCTGTAGGCTGTATCAGACTGATGGTCAGTTAGCTAAGTAATGCTAACTATCTCCTGGTAAGACTATTCGGACAGGTCAACATATACCAATACTAGAATGGCGACAATATCAGTAACTAACAGAAGTAAATTAAAATTCTGAATGAACTGTGACGGAGTTAATATGTTTAAAATTCTGCGGAATGTTAATTTAAAGAAAATAGTAAAAACTATTGAAATATTTTTACTGCTGAATTGATAAAAACAAAGAATACAAATAATGCTAATATTATTATCTGGACATTGTGAAAAAAATAATATACTTTCTTCCCCTCAAAAAATTGGCTATATTATATATTTTGATGATATTTTATCAAGTACTAGTGTTAGGAAAGTGTATATTTTTTAATTCATATTTCGAAATTGTGTTGTATTACAATGTTAATCCACATCAAAGCATGAATATGAAATACACGTGTACACGTTAATGAAGTTTCATGGAATTTCATTAAGGCATTTGCATGTAATTACATTTTAAATTTTATTACAAAATTGAATAGAAGTAAAACTAAACATTAGACAGTGATTGAAAGCAAACTATCCTGAGAAATTTCTTCATGAATTGTCTATAGCATAAAAAAATTCTTGAGCCAGGATATACCATTGTGTATAATTCTATGACATTTTCATTACACTCAATGTAATGTTAAAATATTGATAACCATGTAAAAAAAATTACACTAAAATTTTATGCCTGTTGGTCTTGATGATTTTATCACACTTCCTTTAATGTGAATTCTCAAGAAAATGAAATACCTTAACGGAGTTCAAGTGGGAATAAATCGTAATTATATATTAATGCTAAATTGTGTTGTTTGTGAAGACGTTAATTGGGAGTACATTAGCCTCTTACAAAAAATATTGGACAGCCAGTTTTCCCATAATAGCATTTCAAAGTAAAAATTAGCATGTTTTATGTTCTTATAAGCAGCAAAAACAAACTAACATAATGCATGTGACGTATATAAAATCCATCTTTTTTTTTGTAATTGAAAAAATGCCTGAAAATTAATTTTTAATTTTTTTTTTTTTTGCTACTTGTAGCTATTTCTTTTCAATACATTTTTTTGTAATTTTTTTTTATATATTCCAAGCAATAGGCCCGTGACATTTACTTTCCATTTGATTTTTTTGTTTGTTTATTATGTTCAACAGTTTTCGCGATGGATAGCAACGAAACACCCTGCAAATTTTGACTTTTAAATGCTATATGGGAAAACTGGCTTAGCTATTTTTTTTGTAAGAGAAACATTTACTCCCAATTACCTTCTACAAAACTAACACTATATCATAAAAACATAAAATCACGATTTATTACTACTTGAACGCCCTTAAAATGCGAATAAATAAATAAATTTATATATTTATATATATATATATATATATATATATATATATATATATATATATATATATATATATATATCGTCGTATGTCAGAGAAACCAAATTTTTCAGGAGAAGCAAATAACTGTCTGTAAATCTTGTTTGAATATGT
Organism: Medauroidea extradentata; assembly: GCA_003012365.1. Lineage (NCBI taxonomy): Eukaryota > Metazoa > Arthropoda > Insecta > Phasmatodea > Phasmatidae > Medauroidea > Medauroidea extradentata. The sequence continues at coordinate 7,593 of PNEQ01040600.1, read as the reverse complement.
TATTATTTTAATATAACAGTGTTGGTGCTAAATTTGTTTCTGATATGTAAAACATAGAAACTATAATTTAAAACTCACCATGAAGTTGCACCGATGAACATGTTTTTCATTCTTAAAATGGCTTTTGTAAAACATAAGTGGTTTTATATTTTCCCAATAGAATGCAGCACAAAGCAAGACATAATGTTGTAACTACAATAACAGATGAGCTACGAGGTTTTCATTCCAATAATGGAAAACAAAAAACATTTTTGAGAAAAAATTGAGATACGAGGTTTTCATTCTAGGCCGACGGTATATAGATATATGTCGCCTGAACAGCGTTAATATGAAAAACGTGGGGTACGGACGGAACGATGATATGCGGTGGTTTTCCATGTATTCGCATCGGAGCTGGCAACGGAATACAGCCCTCAACATTGCTGTGTTGAGCGGCGGGCGGCGGAGGTCCAGGGGGAAGTTGTTCACGACGCCAACCGTGACCAATGCCGAGGGTCAGGAGGTCACGTGGCCCCGCATCCCCCTCTCATCTTCCGCAGCTACACCCTCACGCACCCGCAATGTCTTCATGAGCGACCAGAGTCGTACGCTATCATATATACATACACATATATATTTCTTGGACTAGAATTCGGTAGGATACGGGTTAGATTCCCGGCACAAGACGTTCTGATTTCTGTTTTCAAAGGTTTACCGGTGTCGCTCCAGGTGAATGTTGGAATGGTTCCTTAGCAAAGGCCGTGGCCGATTCCTCTCCCAGTATCTGCCCTCGGGTATAGTTATGCGTCACCGCCTCAAACAGGTAACCTCGTTGTTGGCGCGATGTTAATCCCACTTTACTTGTCAGTTATTGTTAAACTAGTGCTCAGAAAAACGCTTAAACGAGTTAGTGGAACTGGCGCGTGAGACGTGCTGTAGCTTGGCATGGAAAGTATTTTTCTTGTATAACGTATAAATGTTTACAATGCGTTTATCTATGAAAAGAAGACACTCTTCGAACTGTGTCTCTATGATTCTATAAATGCCGTCCGCTAGTTAAAAACATGAGTTCCAACCTCCTCGTAAGTGCTAAAAATTACTTTTCCACGTTGCTGTAGCTGAGAAAATACCAACCGTATTCGGAAAACTAAACCATAGAAACCTGCATTGGACTTTACCTCATACTTTTCATAGATAAAATAATAGGGTCATCACTTGAAGTCCAATTAAAAAACGGTTTCTACGATAACACTGAGCGTTATTTTTGTACTCCGCGCCTAGGGGCGATGAGGTGTTTGACGGACGTGTTATATTCGACCTATCGCCCTCCGCGTTTTCGTGCCTCCTACGTAAAAAGAACTAGAGTCCACCAACTCTTATGACTTCAAATTACTGTAAATTTAGCAAGAAATAGCTTGGATATGCAGGCCTACATATGTTGTAAGTATTATTAAATATTCAAAAACTACTTTTTGTAAACATCACATCTGTTAGTAGCGTCACTGATTTTATCTAGCCGCCAATATTAAAGATTTATTTTGCTGAAATAAGAAGTGATTTAAAAAGTTAACACTGTGCCAAAGTTAGTTTTGTTTTATATAGAAAATTTATTTGTTCTCCGCGGATTAAAAATTGTGTTCAACCACTTATAGATACGCTGCACTGAAAAATGTTTCAACGACTAGTTTATAAGGTTTTTGTATCGTTATTGTAAGCACTAACTTTGGAGAACAAGAACTGACAGTACTGTGAAACACTAAACGTATGTCTGGTTGACTTAGTTCAACAAAACGAATATTCTGGAAATCAAAATTAAATAATATATCATTGTGGCTTAACTTCATGATCAGGAAACTAGTACGTAGGGCAAAAAATATATTGCGTTTAACTACGCCTACTTTATAAGATTTCATGCAATGGTCGCTCGTTCAATTGATACAGCAGTTGTGAAGTGCCATGAATACTTGTTTCGTGATTTTGAGATTTTTTGACAGAGAATGTTTGGCGCGAGTAAGTCAAGCTAAAGCATAGTTTGATGTGAGTTAATGTAAGTAATATTGCAACATTGCTCAGTTCGCAATCATCCCTACACACGGCAGTATGGCAGGACAAGACGATATAGACTTTTTACATTTAAGTAAGAACATCTGTAGTCAAGGTTATATTATTTCCGTTCGGCCAATTTCCAGTGTGTAACTTGCACTGTACTGGGAAGTTACAAAGTTAATGTTAAACGTCACAGTAATTCTTATTTTTTTTATTATTATTCTTGAACAAGACGGTCTTAAAAATTTAAAACTTTACGGTAAAAAAATGTAGGCCTATAGAATCATTCAAATACAAGTTTGTGCGTCGCTAGTTGGCAGACGAGTGTATACTCGCAGTACTAGAAACTAATACCTACTTGGTTGGTTAAAAAAAAAAAAAAAAAAAAAAATGAAACATCAATGAGAATTTTATATAAATGTAAAAATATAGTCATTAGGGTTAAAATCGTTTATCCGAGAAAATATTTGGCCGAGACAATTCTACGCATTTATTTGGTTAGAATTTTTTGTCGTGTGTATCATCAAACCGTGTTGTGGTGTATTCTGTAATACCACTGATACTGCAAGGCACACCCACGACATGCAAAAAAAAACAAGAGCCTACAATATGCGGTTACATAGGTAACATTCTGTTGTCAGGCAGATTTGCTCAGTAACGTATTGTCTTGTAGACTACATTTAATTCACAGATCCGGGTTCGATTCCCAGTGGGGTCATCACAGATTTCATAATGCAGGGATCGTGCTGGATGATGTCATTAGTCGGTGGGTTTTCTCGAGGATCTCCAGTTCCCCAGTCCCTTCATTCCGGCGGTGCTGCATACTCGCCTCTAGTCACGTTGAAGACCTAGATGCTACCAACTGAAATTTTGCTCTTCCCAGGCCACCGGGCGGTACGCAGATCTTCGGGCGGTACTAGTTTATTAGAAAACTGCCGAACGTGTGTAAGTAATGTCTGCTTAGTACGAACACTCAAAGAACGTTAGACGAATGTATCCCCATTTTAGGTCTTCGATCGCGCTGCCGAATAAGGCGAGGGTGTTTCTACGAACATTTTTAGTTATGATAATCTTGACGTGGAGTCTTTTGAAAGTTACATGCGTGCACAACACACATCTAATGTTAATAGTGCTTCATAAAATGATAGTGTCATCACAGAATGTTTCGTAAGCGAGTTGTAGGCTAGAAGACTGCACACCAGTTCAGTGTCTTGCGACTAGAGGCTAGAGAAAGACGTGGTACGCGTTCTGCCTCGTCCTTACCGCTTCCGCAATTGTAGGCCTTGAATGCACAATATTACCTTAATTAAGAGGGCGTGGTAAATAATTCAACGCTAAAAGCATTAATCTATGACTGTAAGTTTCTTGAATCCAATTAGTGAAGATTTAACAATAGCAATCCTAGACAATAGTTTTAGCCAACGTTTTAAACAAAATTGTTTCCAGTGTTACTAACTTCTGAGGCACAATGTCTGACGCCGGAACCTCGTGCATTTAACTGCGGTGCAAGAGATCACGCGTAACGAATTAGTAATTTTGGATAAACATTTACTCATAAAGTTGGCATATACCGTTATCTAGGATTGTCATTGAGTATTTTATACATATTAGATTCGAAAAAAGCGTAGAAATCAATTGGTGTTTTAGCTTTTATTTATCTACCACGCCGCCTTAACGCACGGTTTCATTCGCCATATCGAATTTTATTATTTTTCGATTTTTTGGAATTCTAAGAAGAAAAATGTTAAATAGTATGCGATTATACCTCAAATTCTATTTACATTTCGTTACAGTACAGACCTTGCGATTTAGCTGTTAACTTATAACTACGCCGCAATGTGTGTGGCAAACTAAACTAAACTAAAAAAAAAAAAAAAAAAAAAAAAAAAAAAAAAAAAAAAAAAAAAAAAAAAAAAAAAAAAAAAAAAAAAAAAAAAAAAAAAAAAAAAACAGCAATTCTAGACAAAAGTTTTTGCCAACTTTCTGAGCAAGAAATTGTCTCGATTAACGTGTTTCTGAATAACAAACTCTGTCGCCGAAATCTCGCACATTTAATTGCCGCGAAAGATCTCATGCTTAACAAATGCATCATTCTTGGTAAAAGTTTGCTCATAAAGTTTTGCAAAAATAATTGTCAAGGATTGCTGTTTTGCAGTTTTTCTATATTGACTTTCAAAGACGTGTTGATCTCAATTGAAGATTTCTGCGTTTATTTATCTAGAACGCCCTGTTCACGTGGCAAAAATGCATAATTTGATATCTGCACGGCATCGTGTTCGTTTTATAGACGTTACTTTTGACCGCATTTTTCACTTGTAAAATTTTTTTAGTCCTTATAGTTTACTCACAGCAGCATGTCAGACAAAATTTGCAAGCTACGGGAACATAGAAATAACAAAAACCGACTTACTTGCTAGTATGACATAATTTACACTAAAATTACATATTATGGGCCATATGATAAAATATTTAAAAAACATACAATGAAATTACGTTGTCATTTTTAAAAGAATCTGAAATTGATGACAATTTACTTCATTTATAGCAATTTTTAATAAAAGTTTCAAACGGTTGTTGTGTGTTGTTAAATATTTTAGCATATGGCCCGTAATATATAAATAAAGCAATTTTTCCTTTTCAGCTGTTTCCCGTTGCAAAATAATGAATATATTACGGTTCCAGCAATTACAGAAAATCTACTAAGTTTGTATCTATGCGTTGTCATGACAAAAATGTTGATACATCGACTTGAACAGAAGTTATCGAGAAGAAACAGATAAATCCAAGGTGGTAGGGATCAATGCCCCTTAAGGTGGCCGCTTTGTTGGACTATTTGGCAAACGAGTGCAAGCGTGAATTCGTTCTTCATCGCGCGCGTTCGCAAACCAATTTGTTCATGCGCAGGCGTGCCAACAGGTGTTTATAAAGGTTTCTGGTAAGGGGGAGGAGGGTGTGGTTGCTAGTCCCTGGGGCTGAAGGAACTTGGGGCATCTTCATCCTGCCGTGCTCTTATTAATTAATTGCAGGTGTGTTTGCGGCGTCTCGAACTGTATCATTACTCCGCTCTTCATATGGTAATGGCCGCCGCCTCCTCGCTCGAGACCTGGAGGGATCTTCCTCCTCTCTTTCTCCTTCGTTGTCGGGCCCCACGTCTCTCTCCCACACGTCGGCGGGCTTGTCGCCGCGGGTGCTGCACCAGTTGCGGTTCGCTGAAGACGGCAGGCCGGAAGCGAGGATGCCTAGACGGCGGCTTTCTCTAGGCGTTTTCAATACCTAGTGAGCCGGATTACCGTTGGTTTTCTCAGTCGCATGACCAGAATCTTCGTGAACACCCAGGGTTTAAAGATTGCACGGACAAAAAAAAAATCTTACATATTCTATACATGTTAAACAGTTTATTAATCACGATGTCCACAACACATTCATTACACGCTATTTTATAAATAATGTTCATTTCGTGCATGTTTCCTCGATAATGTGAACACATATTCAGTTTCAGTTCGTTGTGGTTATGATTAGGTGTATTGCTTACATTTTAACGCACCAAATGACGATTTTCGTCTGCTAATCGCCGCTTATCCTGCTAGAGAGCAGGGTAGGTGAGAAATTGTCCGAGAAGCTGTCAGGTAAACATTTGGTCACTGGTAAACTTCACTCGGTTTACGTTTCGAACACATTGGTTACATTTTATCTTGTCTACACTACACTTGTGAGTTTTTGGTATCGTCTTCTGTCTCACCTCGGCACTTAACCAAATATCGTAGTCGTTGCACGATATTTTACTTGATGGTCCAGGGATGTTAGGTGGTTGCACGATAATCCTGGTACTGGCCTCACTTAGGACGAAATTCTAGTATGCCACGTCAACTCCACACGACAAAAATAACCAAGTCGTTATTTAGTGTACTCTGAATAACTGTTGGTGTCACAACAAAACAATTTTTTGTGTGCAAACTATAGTACAGTTTATCTAATTTACCAGGAAGACAATAAAAACATTCCCATTATATTTCTGCACTTAATTTGCCAAATAAATTGGAAAAAATGTATACACATATTTTACATTTTAAGATAAAAATAACTATTTTATGGTACTCTACTCTAAATACTTTTATAAGATTTTTTATTACAAGTGAAGTCCTTGCAAATTCATGAATTTTAAAAACAACATAAATTCCTTATAGTACTTTCGGAAGAACTACAATGGTTTTGAAAATGTTTTATTTCACTGAATGACAGAAACTGAGTGCTAAGTTCTTTTAGGAATTAGCAACAGGATGTTACCTTGTTTAATAACGCATTAATTTTTCTCTAAATAAAAAATAATTTGCAATAATGTTGCAAATCCAAACTTGTTTCCAAATTGACCGAGTCGAGCCTAACATAAAAGTTTACCAGGATGGATTTTGCGACATCCTTTTAAGAAACTGCATCACAGGATGTGTTTTCCTGAGAGCACTGCACATGTACAAACAAATAATTCCTTGGCGGGAGTACCATTTTTTGCCTACGTACCAGGCGTTGCATTATTATCACAGCAACAGTTGTGTGCATTTTTCTGGTAAACGGTGCATTCTAGGCGTTTGCAACAAGAGGACCGTTTTGTTCCTTACGGTGTGCTGCTCGAATAGACAACATGAAATTCCACTAAAACTGACGACAGAGTAATTTTATGCAATACGAGTGTGGTCGTCCCCGTTATTTTCATGACGGTTGAAATTTTTACATGTTAAAGATCCCAATAACACTTAATTTAACTCATATCAGTTTTTTATTTTGACAAAAATACTATTTTTAAATTCGATTTTCAAGGTCTCATGCCTTTCTTAAATATTCACTTTTCTTGCTTTTTCGTGGGGATTTTACCTCCCGGAATTTGGGCTATTATTTTCCTTACATCCTGATGTACATGCAAATCCCTAGCCTTGCTCTCGCCAGGTGTCAAAGGTAGGCAGTGATCTTAACGACATCGCCAACTTGAGGCAGTTTTACGAGTTTCAGACACAGAAGCTATACGGGCCAGTAATGAAACGAGCATTTACAACGTTACCTTTTTTTTCTCGTTATTTCACGGAACGGTTCCAGTCAAATTTATTTGGATAATGCCGTCAAATTGCGAACAGTTGCCTAGTATTTGTATTAATCTGTTCACTATTGCGTTTAACGGTAAATTGAAGTTAACGGAATTATCCGCGTAATGCCATCAAGGAATAAGAACGAACACGTTTTATTAGCAGACATCAAATACCTATAAAATACTCGTTAGGACTATTTGGTAACAAACATGTGTTAACATATTCACACTCGCTGCTTGACTTGAAAATCATTTAACGTTAGCGACACCATGTTGTACTGTTTACTAATTTCTGATCATACTGTTACAAGTTTGAGAGCACAAACTTTATATGTGGGCAATTCCCATGAGTTCTTTGGGATAGAGGTCTTATAATTACAAATAAAAGAGTTAAATTAAGTACTGGATTTAATAGCTCACAAAGCTACGAAATACACAAAACAGTAATCAACTAGAACTCTCACAACACAATTAGTTATGCACACAATTACTCC
>PNEQ01040599.1:118977-154664 GCA_003012365.1 Medauroidea extradentata | reverse complement strand
TGTGTATATATATATATATATATATATATATATATATATATATATATATATATATATATACATATATATGTATAAACACTAGCTGCCTGACCGCCATGGGGTTCAATTACTGACAGTCAACGGGTTTTTCACGCGTGGTAATTGTGAATGTACGATGCCGTAGGTAAATGACATTTCTCAGGGATCTCCGATTTTCCCAGACTTTCATTCCAGACGCAGCTCCATATCCAACTCACGTCATCCCTCACCGTGTCTAAAAACCTTAGTTGTTAAGAACCGTACAAATCCAACTGTACCCGTCGCGACGATGTCCGCTGTTCTTTTAACATTGAACAACGTTGTTGCACACGTAAATTTGAAAATTAATTATTTTACAAGCTGCCATTAACATGTGCGTTTATAATATCACAGCACTTCCTCGTCGCCGTGTCTTTTACAGGATTCGAACCCAAAACATTATACTAGTGTTTCAAACAGCTACGCCAAGATAGGTCATCTCTATATGTATGAAAATGAAAGCTGACTGACTGACTGACTGACATATCAAACTGCAGCCCAAACCACTGGACCTAGAATCGTGAAATTTTTTTGTGGGGGTTCCCTTCAGGTCGTAGGCGAGCACTAAGAAGGAATTTTTTGAAATTCGAAATCTAAGGGGGTGAAAAGGCGTGAAATGTGTTTCAGAAGTAACGTCGATAGAGCTCAAACCCGACGGCCTATCATCGTGATTTTTACTTTAATAGGACACTCGTAAAATGCATATTAGCCAATTAAAGGATTTTTCGAAGTTCAACATTTAAGGGGGTGAAAAGACCTTAAATGTGTTTCCAATCAACTTTCGATATCTATCGAATCTTCGGGATAGAGAGTTGATATTCACTTCAAAATAAAGCTTACGTAAATACCCAAAAAGCAGTTTTAGGTTTTTTGAAATTCGACCCCCAGGCAGTAAAAAGGGGCAAACTTTGTTTTTTTATGAATCGTCTAAATTTTTGAAACACAATTGGCTATGGTCGTGATTTTAATTTTAATTGGTTACTTTCACAAATGTCTATGACAGGACTCAAAGACGTTTTGAAATACTTTATTTAAAGGGTTGAAAATTCGTGAAACGTGTTTTCGATTATCCTTCAATATCTATCGAATCAATCGAGATATCGAAGTGCTCTTTGCTTTAAATTGGTGCTTTTGTAAATACTACAAGTACCATTTAAAATATATTTTCTGAATTCGGCCCTAAACTGGTTAAAAAAGGGGTAATATGTGTTTTCGACTCACATTCGATACATATCGATCCCATAGCTTTGTATATAGCGACGTGATTTTTGTTTACCATTAATGTTTACTCAAATCAATAAAAAGTATTTCAGGAATTTTCGAAATTCGCCACCTAAGGACGTGAAAAGGGGTAAAAAGTGGTGAAAAGCGTTTTCAATTATTCGTCTATATATCTTTAACCCAGCGGGCTAATGTTGTGTTTTTAACGTCCACGAGATACCAATAAAGTATTGTAAAACGTGATTCAAGGGTTTTTCGAAATTTACTCTCTTAAGTGGTGAAAAGACCTTGAACTTGTTTTAGATAAATCCTCGATATCTATCGAACCCGTCGAGATATACAATTAATTTTTGCTTCAGGATGATGATTACAGAAATTACCGCAAAACAGTTTTCAGATTTTTCGAAATTCGATATGTGTTTTTTTTAGTGAATGATAGATTTTAATTCAACTGAACGGGCTAGCGATGTGATTTACACTTCAGTTGGATACTTATACAAATGTCTAAGATGTAAATTTAAAATATTTCGAAATTCGACACCCAAAAGGGTCAAAAACACAAAATTTGTTTTCCATCAACCCACGATATCTATCTAACCAGTAGCGATATTGAGGTGTTGTTCGCGTCAGAGTGATGCTTACGTAAATATTAAAAAAAAGTATGAATGTAATTTTTTTCTTTATAAGAAACGTGATTATTAAGAATAAAACTAAGTTGGTCAATATTCAAGGCAGACGATCCGGAAAGCAGGAACGAGCAGCGAGAAACAACCTTTACAGGAGTTTCACTCTGCACTAACCTATCGAGACGTGGTGTTGTACAACCTCTATGAGCCCAGGACACAGATATTTTATTTATTTTTTAATAAAATGTTATTTTCACGAATTATTTCGACGTTACGTGACGCAGTTGTTTGTCACTCAGGTCTAAATTCCGGGAGGTTCTGGGCTCGAATTCCGTTAAAACTGCGTGCGAACGTTCAATTCTGACACACAAAAACTACAAGGCAGATCGAATTAGTGCAATTTACATGTAGTCTTTAAAATAAGTAAAATTGCAGTTCGCTTTCCACTTAGGTTCCTCTACAATATCAGCTGACATATCGTCGGTATACTGCCAAAAGTGATTAAGTCATAAATGCTATTTCGTTAAAAAATAGTATTAAATAGTAGATATTAACAAAAATTTGGCATGTTACTATACTGTGACACAACAGTACGAAACGAGGAATAGACTTTAAACTTGGGCAATTGTTCGTGAACAACATATACATATTCCTAGCATTTTTATAGATTTATCTCAAGTTTGGGGCACCGAATACGTTTCCGCGAAACCTTTACCCACTGAAATTTGAAATGGCAATAAAGTTAAAGTGAATATTTTGAAAATATATAATTTAGGACACCGTCACCAAAATGTTGTGTACAGGATAAAATTATGTTTTTCATTCGATTAACCTGTAACTACTCCACAACCTCAAATTGGCAGGGCTATAAATAAGGCCCAGGTGAAGTCGCTGTTAGTGGCAGGGACAAACTTAATACTGATTTTCGCGTGGACAGCTATAGCTACTAATTCTGCTGCAGAATTAGTTCAACTAGCCGCTTGGACATTATAACACTTGATGACTGAAGTACCAATCTTGTGTACAAAGAGGTTTTTCAATCAAAGTAAATATTATCAGTTACGAATAATACTCGCGAGCAAAGCCGTGGGGGCCTGCTAGTCTAAATATATACATACAGGCCTGTGCCCAAAGAGGTAAGCCTATAAATACTAATAGAACGGGGAAAAGTAACAACTTCTAAATTAATTTTCCGTGGTCATACCTGCTTTTCGGGATCTCTCGAACATTTTACATCGTTCCATTCCCTAAATTTTAAAATTTTGAAAAATTATAAAATAATACAAAGGTATGTACGAAAACATCATGCCTGTTTAAAAATTATATTAATATCTCAACGGGTTTAAGAGATAGAAAGTATTAATTGAAACAACATTTAATTTTTCTAACGGCCCTAGATACTGAATTTCAAAAAATTCCTGATACACTTTTTAAGGAAAATTTTTAATCTTTATTCTGAAGCAAAAATCAATTAGATATCTAAACGGGTTTTAGAGTTACTTAGAGTTTATTGAAAACACATTTACTGCTTTCTTCTTCTTAATGCCTATTTGAATTTCGAAAAATCAAAAAATTAGGTAAAATGCATTATTTTAAGCTACATTCTGAATTAGAAAGCACTTCGATATCTGAACGGATTTAGGTGTAGTCGAAGATTCGTTGAAAACAAACTTCACACCTTTTCGATACCTTAATTTTCTAATTTTGAACTATCGTTTTTAGTGGGTGCCTACGGCATAAGAGGAAGCATCCCTCAAAATTGTATTATGTTTCTATTTCCACCGGTGTGAGCTGTGCGTTAACGTGATGTGAGTGAGCGTATGGGATGTGTGTGTGTATATGTATATATACATATATACATACAGATATATATATATATATATATATATATATATATATATATATAAATACACTACGTCTGAGAATGTCTAAGTCACGTGTAATTATATCTAACATGTAACTTCCTATCTATATTCCCGCTTTTTCTATGGGGTAGTCACCACTCTTAAAATATTAAGAAACACTATTCAATGTGTACCGGCCAAACTATTGATTTTAGACATATAGTTTCGTGATGAAATATGTTTTAGAAACGTTATAAGTAAGCGCACGTAAAACACGTATTTCGTTAGGTTAGGTTATTTTATGTAAGTTATTTTACAATAGTTTAGGTTAGGTTATGTTAGATTACGTTAGGTTATGTTAGATTATGTTAGGTTATGTTAGATTATGTTAGGTTATGTTAGATTATGTTAAATTAGGTTAGGTTACCTAACCTAAACTAACCTACTCCAAACCAAACTAATTATGCAAAAAAATTTACGTACTGCTTTTAGAGACATTAGAAGTAGTCTTACATAAAAAAAAATCTGTTAAGTTAGATTAGTTGTCGATACATAACATTACCTAATCTAATGTTAAGTTAGGTCAGGTTAGGTTAATTAAGCTAAACTAACCTAATATAACTTATCCTAACCTAAACTAACCTAAAATAATCCAACATAACATAACTTAACCTAACCTAAACTAACTTAAATAACCTAACCTAAAAATTTTACGAAGGACTACTTATGACGTCTCTAGATACATTTTTTATCAATAAACTATACGTCTCAATTCAATAGTTTGGCAGGTACACGATGAGTACTGATTACTAATACTTATGACCTTTGAAAGATCTTTGAAATGGGAATGCATAGCTGGATTAAATTTCTTGGACCTACTATATTGGGATATATATATATATATATATATATATATATATATATATATATATATATATATATATGACTGTCAAAGATAACTAAAGATAATAGAAAAACATAAATAAGCAGAGTATGCTTTAGTCAATAGGATACGTACAAAACACATAATTCCATAAATAGAATCCAGTCAAATAGAAAACTAAAATCAAGTACAAACAGATAAAAAATATTTTTACAGACAGACAGTATAACGATGTTTCGGGCACTGTAATCTATTCCTGTCATCAGGTAGAGACACACGGGATTCAGGATCACGAGTGTGATTCATGTCTGATACCTAATGTGTGGTTGTTTCGTCTCATTGTTGTGTCGCATGTTATTTCTGTTCGTGTATGATATAGTACTGTTTTTGTTTCGCCTCATTTGTGTGTCGTATTTATTATTTTTATTTTATGGGTAATATATTTTTATGTTTGTTTCTTTGTCAAAGTCTACCTCAAACCTGGGTTCTCCGCCTTGTTGGTATCTTATGTTTTCTTTTGATTTTTAATATTTTTTTTATTATCTGTTCGTCCTAGTTTCTATTATATATTTGACACGATTACATTTATGGAATTTGTGTTGTGTATGTATCCTATTGACAAAAGCGTACTCTGCTTACATATGTTTTTCCATTTTCTTTAGTTTTCTTTGACAGCCATCTATATCGCAATGGAGTATGTCCAAATAACTGAATCCTGTCATTCTTGATACTTACAACTGTGGTTTTGTATTTTAATTGTTGTAATTTAAATGTAACGTTTCAATACAACTCCTCACATTATGTTAACTTTAATAAAGACAACATTGATACAGATTTTAGACTTTCATTTTGGCATCTATCACCACACAAGCTAACCGACCTCACTTTTGTATAATCATACATATTTCAAAGATTTAATACTCATCTCGGGCAGAGGTGATGGGGTAGTTGGCCCGTTGTTCCCCGGATGTCACCTGGAGTGTTGCCGGGAGCGTGAAGGTGGACTGGAAGTGACAAGAACCAATTACGCGCTTACTGAGTGCGGCTTTCCAGGGAGATGCCCCGAGAAGGTATGAGAGTGCGCCTGAAGCGTGGGAGGGTATTGGTAGGTGGTGACTATAGGTAGAGGCGGCCGGAACAAAGGCTTCTATGCCGCAAACAGGTATTATAGTCACGTCCTGGACTCGTGTCGTTGATGGACTACCCTCCTTCCACCAACCAACGACGAGCGTCCTCCTTTTGTCTGTCCGGATGCGACGGGAAATTAGCAGCCATCGATCGGGGGTAGGTTTCTCCCCGTCACTGAGTCGCGTTGCCGCACGATCGTAAACTAGGCCCTACTCCAGCAGCCAAGCTCATACATGTGGTGACTGCTGTGGGTCAAGGTGATCTGTTAAAAGTCAGTGATGTTCACCATCTTGAATGTTTGTACTTTGTGTCTTAACTTTTCTTCTGGGTACATTTTTGTAACTTATCCTAACCACGGAATAAAATACATATCGACTGAATTTTAGACGCCACAAATATTTATTTTCCGTTACTGTTGTTAAGAGATCGAGTTTCAGTTAGTAAATTCTTATTGTGTAAGCTATTATCTTAACTGAATTTCGATCTGTAACAACAGTAACGAAATAAACAGATTTTAAAGGTATCTAAAAGCATATGCAATATGTATTCTACTCCTTAGATAGGTTAACGTTCCAAAATTTACCCAGAAGGAAAGTTATGACACAAAATACAAAAATTCAACATGGTGACTATCTCTCATTCTAATGACCGTATCTATAAACGGCTTTCGAATGACAACTAACTGCTATCCTCACAGAGAAAGCATTTGTGTGCAGTTGGTTGTCATTCGAAAGCCGTTTATAGACACGGCCCTTAGTATTCTCACCTGTGTTGATTATGCGAGCTGTAACCGGTCAATTTCTGATCAAAGCAGGAAATAGAGAACTAACACATACTTATCATTACTTGTGACCAGAATAATTCGCGGCTTCACTGATCTGTACTAACATGTGAGAATATTTGAGAACTCAAGCAGACCACATCTGATCACTGGCTTCACGCTGATACAGTATCGCCACGTGATTAGGTCAACACGCAGTTGCTTATTTATTACTGTCTCAAAGCCCTGCGTGAGGTCTCAGAGAAGGCAAGAACCATTGCGTAACGGACACAATCATACAGTTGATCGGTATCAGTCATATGCCCAATTGAAAACACAAACGTTGCATGTACCCTATAGTTACATTGTTGGCTTTGTATCAATGGAATTTTATTTGTATGAACGCAATGTGTCAGTGAACAAATATTAAATTATGAAATCAAAATTGCAGAAAGAAAAAGTCAGCGTAACAATGCATTTTGTGAAGTGTTCGACAGAAGTTATTTTTTGAAAACTTCAGTGACTGCCATAACTTTGGGTTATGCAAAACTTTGCTCTTTTACATTAAATTTTAGAGAAACATAAAAATGTATCCCATTGTAACCCCAAAGGTGTCTTGAAATAGCTCATACAATAATATTTAGAATCAATATGATTTATCTTGTATCAGCAAGTTGTTTTTATTTTTTTTTATTTTAGCTGCACCGTAAGGGCAATTTTGTGACTTTGATGGGTGAGCACTCACCACCCCCCAAACGCAATCCGTGTTCGATTCCCGGCGGGGTCGGCACACGGATTTTTGCATGTGGGAATCGTGCCGGATGATGCTGCTGGTCGGCGAGTTTTCTTGGAAATCTCACGTTTCCATTTCCCTTTTCATTCCGGCGCTGCTCCATACTCACACCATGTCACCCCTCACCAGCGCTAATAACCTCGTTATATAGTGCTGACCAAAATCTCTCCATCATCACACCACTGGAAGTGTGTGGAATTCAAACTACAGACCTAAAAAATTTGCCGGTTCTCTGACACGTAGGCTAGCTTTTCAAGAATGTCTGGTTGGTGAAGAAGACAAAAGTTTTTCATTGACTGCCCACTGGTACTGCAATACCACGTGAGTGAGTGTGAATGACATAAATTATTTATTGTTGGTTTGAGACCTCCAGGCCGTGATACATAAGTCTAGAGCGTACTGCGAAACTGACAGTAACTCAACAGTTGTTTGAAGTCTAGACTGTGCTCGAAAGATAACGAGAATTTCACAGATCTCTACTTTTAACAAGTCAAGTTTTTTAACGAATGACACAAACACACTATCACTTTCATTCCGCGTCAACAGACGTATCCCAACGTCACAAATATACCTCCATTAGCCTGTACAGCATTCACTAAGCAGGCGGTGATTTTGCATCTTTGTATAGTTAACTGTCTTTTATCCATTGAATATCCTCCGAGAATAATCGCGGGCAGTTATTTTTGTTTTTCCAGGTTACTTGTCCCTATAGAAAGTAAAAAATCGCGAAAATTTTTAATGCAAAAGTAGCCTCCAAAGAGTTCTCTCACAACCGATTGTTACCTATGTACCAGAATTCTCATTGGTCTGGTTAAATGTGAAAACACTAATAATATAATAAGAACATTGTACTTTTAGACTGAATTTAGTTGCTTGGACATACTCCATTGCGAAATAAATGACGGTCAAAGAAAACTAAATACAATAGACAAAAAACATGAAAAAGCAGAGTATGCTTTAGTCAATAGGATACATACACAACATAAAATTAAAAAAAAATTTAATCGATTCAAGTAAAACAAGAATCAAACGGATAAAAAATTAAAATAATAATAATAAAAAATCAGAAAGAAACCCAAGTTAATATGCGACACAACGATGATACGAAACAAAACACAGTAGATATAAGATACGAACAGAAAAACAACAAAAGACACAATGATGAGACGAAACAAAAAATAGTCATCAGACACAAACAGAAGTTCACAGAGTGGCAGAGTCAATCTATCTACGCGACCATTCAGGAGAGAGGTGGTCTCGTATTCGCTGAGCAGAAAAAGTTGGTTTACCCTACACAAAATCCATGGTTTCCCATCTCCTCATCAGTCACACTCGTGTTCCTGAACCCTGTGTATCTACCTAATGACGGGAACAGATTCCAGTTCCCGAAACGTCGTTATACTGTCTGTCTGGAAAACTACTGTGTTTTGTTTCGTCTCATCGTTGTGTCGAGTGTTGTTATTCTGTTCGTGTCTGATATCTACAGTGTTTTAGTTTCCTCTCATAGTTGTGTCGCATGTTAACTTGGGTTTATTTATTTTTATTGCTTTTCATATATTACCCGTTTTTTCCTTGTTCAATTTGACCCGATTCCATTTTTTTAAATTATATGTTGTGTATATATCCTTTTGACTAAATCATACTCTGCATTTTCATGTTTATTTTCTATTATATTTAGTATACTTTGACAGTTATTTATTTCGCAATGGAGTATGTCCCAGCAACTAAATCCAGCCATGCACT
Organism: Medauroidea extradentata; assembly: GCA_003012365.1. Classification (NCBI taxonomy): domain Eukaryota; kingdom Metazoa; phylum Arthropoda; class Insecta; order Phasmatodea; family Phasmatidae; genus Medauroidea; species Medauroidea extradentata. Next base: position 145,609 of record PNEQ01040599.1, on the reverse strand, counting down.
CCCATTGCACAGATTTTTTTTAAAAATCATTTTACACTTAGATAGTACATTGGAACCCGACAGTCAACTTTTAATTTTAAAAACGGTATAGCACACTCACTTTCTCTCTCTCTCTCTCTCTCTCTCTCTCTCTCTCTCTTTGTCTCCATATGACGCAGAGTTCTTAGCAATTTTTAACACCCGGTGCAGAAAAAACGGTGTTATTTATTTAATGTGTATGTCTGTGTGTCTGTTCGTGGCATCATAGCTCCTAAACGAATGAACCGATCTTGATTTAGTTTTTTTTTTTTTTTGCTTGAAAGGTGACTTGATCGAGAGTATATTCAGCTATGATTAAAGAAAATCTGTTCAGTCGTTTGAAGAGCAACAGCTTTTATGTACTTGTTGAAGGGATGTGAGCAACTACTACTGGTCTGATCGATTCGACGTGTAGTATCCTGTGATGATATTACATTACCATGGTCACCTTCTTGACCTGATGTTGCAGGATCATCTGGAATCTACAGGGTACCCAACTCTTCAACAACATACAGTCGTTTTTTATTTTTAAATTAAGTTTCACTTTTTTTTTGAGGGAATTTCTTAGCAACTAAAATTTTACACCAAAATTCTATTACGTCATATAGCAGATTATTATCTCGTCGTAATTTTTTTTATGTTATTTTAATATTGTTTGGACTGTTGTAAAGTCATTGACTCTGCGGTGGCAAGGCGGGGGTCTGGTTATTTCGCAATGAACGCTCGCCTTTGTGCCAGTGCGCTGACCACTTCTAGGAAGTTGCCTGATAAACACGGGTCGGCCACCTCTCTCAGCAAGATGAACAGTTTTTCACATGGCAACAAGGGGCACGTTTGTTTTGAAACTCAGTGTTCGAGTGTAGGCCACACCGGGGTTACTGGCCAGAGCTTTGCTGACTTGGCAGGAGTTTCCGCGCCGCCGGGCGAGTTGGACGCCATTTTCGGGGAGTTAATATTTGCCGTCTACCTGGAACGAACGTGTTGTCAGGTACGGAGGCCTGACGGGAACCTCATGCTGTTTGAAATGTAACTTCGGACGTGAATCGTCAGCCTTGGGATGGCTACCGCCTCCCAAGGGCTAGAATGTCGGTGGTGCATTCGATTAGCGAGGAATTAGTGAAAACCGTAGTGTTGGCGTCGGCAGAGATGCCTACTTCCAAGGGTTTGGCCGGGAGCTGAGGTTTGGACGCCTTGGCCGCAGAGGGCTGACGGTACAAATCTTAAGTTTTCCGCCTGTTGAGGCTATAGCGATAAGTTAACAATAGGATCCAAAGTGTTTTAAGGCAGACGGTACAGTTAAAGATAGACGGTAACAATGTAAGTCAAAGCTAAAGTTAATGTAAACGTTATTGGTACAGTAAAGCAAAAAGTTAAAGGTTAAGTTAAGATTTAAATTCATTAGTTGTGAGAAATTAAACCGGGAGAGATCGCGTGTCTTAGGGCCGATATTATAAATCTCTTTCGAATGACAACCAACTGCTATCCCCATAGAGAAAGTATTGATGAGCAGTTGGTTGTCATTCGAAAGAGGTTTATAGATACGGCTCTTAGTCTGAACACACACACACGCGAAAGATAAAAGTGATTTGAAAACGAAATAAATAAATGTGATAATGTTATTTTTTAACTACTTTGTAAATGGAATTCTTAAATGTTGCCGACTTTAAAAATCTTTAAATGATCGTTTGAAATTGTTTTAAAATAATACATTATTTGTCCTTATGAAAACTTTATAAATTTTTATTTTTGTTAAATTAATTGTTAATTGATAATTATCAGAACTTTAAAAATTTTTAAATCAGTCGTTTTAAATTTTCATAATTTTTCTAGTCTCTTATTAGTCTGTTTAATCGTTATTTGTGATAACGCTTTTGATTGATAAATTATTCTTTTTATTCAATTCATTGTAGTCTTTCAATGAAGCTGTAGGTGTTTTAATTAAATTCTCTAACTAATTTCTCTTGCCGCATCTTTCTTAATTAATTAGCCTAGCGCTATGTTGTTCTAATAATTTTATTATTTCAGGTACTACATCAGGGAAACACGCGTACTCATTACTGAGTATTTTACCTTTACGATCCCTATCCGTACCTCTTGCACAATCTGTAGAAACGTGTAGTCTCATGATGTTTTGTTTTGCCACTGATAGTTAAGCTACGCTTTGCCCCTGAATTTAGGTCACTTTAGGTTATTATTTAATCTGATTCTATCCCAGATTAATTCTTATACATTGTTTTTGTTAATATTATTTCTTTGATCGTAAAAGAGAACACGTATCGTAAAGCTGTCACAAATGATTTCAAAATTTGTCTTACTATGTAGCAAGATTATGTCACAGCAATAAGTTACATAATTGTGGGCTAGTAATCAACGTTAATCAAATTTCATGCCGATGATAACAAGCTAAAATCATATAATTTCTTGCATTTAAATATCATAAATAGTAATTTTGGTTTTCAAAAAAATATATCCGTAACGGATTTACGATATATACTGACTTTCACAAACTATTTATACATGGTATCCTATAAACCAGGGGAAATAGAATCATGTGTACTGACTATTAAATTCACGTGGAACAAAAATTGTTCTCCATAGTTATTTATTTTAATTTTTTTAATGCTTGTCCTTAATGTTAACATGACATTTAATATTTAAACAAATGAATCTGTATCAAAATTCAGAAGCTTAAAACATCTGCTCGAGACGAAACATCAAAACGAATAATGTATAATAGAAGTAAAATGAAAACAGCAAGAATTTTCGGGAACTAGAATTTCTTCGTGTCCTCTGTTGCAAGAAGACATTCAACACACTGGATGGAAACGGCCTCGTATTAAATAGTTTGTCTGGATGATTTATGTGAGTATCGCAGTTATTACTATACATAAAAATTTTTATTAAGTTAGATGATTTATTTGAGTGTCACAGCTATTACGTGTGTGTATGTATATATATATATATATATATATATATATATATATATATATATATATATATATATGTATTAAATCATCTAATAACAATTTAATACGTAGTCGTTTTACACACACACACACACACACACATATATATATATATATATATACATATATTCGCATGTGTGTGTTTTGTACAACCTCCCAAGAATATACTAAATCCCCAATTAAATATGTTTTGATAACCTACTCGTTTTGGGATGTAAGTTTACGAATGAACTCTATTCCTGAAAATTGTTAAGGCTGCGTGTAAAACGTAAAATAAAAATTAATAAATCAGTTATGAGGTTCATTTGTATTAATTGACATTAAGAATAGTAATAACATAAATTCTGCCTTTGTCAACTACTTGCATTGAACTTTAACAACTTGCTGCATTTAAATTGTATTTCAGTTCTTATTAAAAGCTACATATTTTCAAAAAGGGATTTCACTGTTTATGCTGTGAAACTTGGCGTATGATTTTGGTTTACCTAACTGCCTTTTCAGATAAAACCTGATGAAAACATGATGTGAAATAGCCATTTAATTGTGCTATTATATTAATAACTTATAGTCAGTAATTTTAATGAAATTTCAAATTTCAATTAATTATCTTAGAACAGAATGTTATGTAATTTATTTTGACATGTGTGCTACAGGAAATATTTTTGTGAACTTCGTTAATTAGGTTATTGTTCCAAAAAATACTATTTTTCTCTTGTTTTCAATATTCGTGTTCTGTTAATAGAAGTCGTGTAAAAATAACCATCTATCAGTATCTTCAAAGTTTTGAATTGACACTGTAGTTTTGTAACTATTGAAAAGAATTACAGAAATGTATTCGTTATGATCTGTACTTGATAGAAGTCAATATTTGTTAACGCTGAAAATTTATAAATTGTTCTGATTAATACATAAAATAACATTCAACCAAGGATTATAAACAAGATTGGAATAAGTTTAGTATATTATACATTTATATTTATTTTAAGTTAATATATTTCTTACAATTTCGAATGTCAAACCAAACATCAAAAGTTTATTTGCATTCATATCAATAAAAATTTTAAGATCACTATCTGCGGAACTGTCTCCTATATCACGAGCGATAGTTACAAATTTCTCTGTAAGTGACACCATTAGAGGTTTGTTTCATTCGATCTTTAAAAAAAAACGCTTGTTGGTGAAACATTTTTAACGTTCTCACTTCCTCAAATTAGTTTGCTGTTTCTTTCACAGAAACAAACGTTATTGGCTAGAACGGAGGAGAGGGCTGGTGCGATGACACAGTGTTTCCTTTTAACTGCCCCATTTAAAGCGTGTCGGCCGGCAATTAATTTATCTTCCCTTCTTCCTTCTCTCATCCAACCCTCAACCCTGTCCCCTCTCCCTTTTCCAAACTACGCACCACCAATTCCCGTTTCTCTTTCCAACATCACCCTGTTTCCTTTCTCATTTCCCCGACACTACCGCTCACGAGGTACTGTTTACATGATTAGTTCCCGTTCCAGCCGCTACGACCAGGGCGCTGCCACCGGCGAAAAGCAGACCCCTCGACAATGAGGCAAAGTTGCATGGGGGAGCTCCTAGGGCTTGGGGAGGGGTATACGGGCGAAGGGGCGAAGAAAAAATCGGCAGCCTTTCAGGGGGTTGTTAGCCGGTCCGCGGACAAGGGGGTGATGTCGGCAGTCGGTGGTTTTCTTCGGCCGTGGACGGAAGGGGGCGGGAAGGAGAGTTGTAGAGAGGTGTAGCAACCTGACACAAAAATTTGGCTATAAAGTGTCTCAGGTCTATGTCGGAAGATTATACCAAGGGTGTCTCTAAATATGTGACGTGATTTTGTTTCTGTACTGCAGTGCCTCTTGAGTCGCTTCTAGTAAGAAGGGTTAAGAGTGTTTAAAGTGCAAAAGTGACTAGCTTGATGACCCTTGTAGTAATTCTTTCCTGAGTTCACTTCTTCGGCAAGACGAGGACCGACCCAGGATGTCGCGGTCCTTCCTCGTGGACTCGCTCATCAGCAACCACCACCACGACAGGACGTCGTCCACGACCGCCGCCTCCAGGCCATCGCCGCCCCCGCCGTCCCCGTACCACGGCGCCGGCGCCGCGCCGCCCTTCTGCCCGCCTTCGCTCGCCAGCTACTTCCTGTCTCTGGGGCGGCCGCCGCCCCTGCACCCCGCCCTCTACGGCAAGTTGGCCGCCGTCGCTGCTGCGGCACCGCCCCCGCCGCCCCCAGGGTACCCACTCTTCTGCAGCGTGACGCTGGCGCCGGCGGCGATACACCCGCGCGTCGTGCGGCCCATACCCGTATCGAACCAGCGGCCTCCGCGTCAGGCGCACGTGCCGCCCCCGCCACCGCCGCCGCCACAGAAGCACGTCCCAGAGCCCGCCGTCCCCGCCGAAGACGACGCCTGTTGCTCTCCGTTCAGTGTCTCAGCAGGTAACAGCCGCTTCTCAAACACTTCTGATCTCAACTTGCCCTCACTTTCTCTAAACGTTATACTTTGGAAACTTTTTGCCAAGGTAATTTTTGTAACAATGCAAACAAACTTGGGGGACTTTTTAAGCACAATGACGTAGCATTTAGTTAGTATATTATTTGTGCAAACAAATACAGGAGACCATCTTTACTTTTATTGTTTTTAGTAGCGTCATATATGTCTAATTTCAGAAAGACATGATGAAGCTCGCACCGAATAGCTTGAGATAGTATGATAAGAGATAACAATAATTTGTGATATGCAGACGGAGGTTTGATTTGATTTATTAATTCTCCTTTAAAATATATTTTAATCATATATTTGACATGTTTAATCAAATATTATTCGTCAACTCGTTTTAAAAGATGACGTCTTTGCTTCCTTTTATTTTTTAGGTTCAGTTAGTAGAGCAGTATTAAAAACAGAATGTAGGGTTGCAACATGTGTTCGATGGCCTAGCCGTCGGCCGATTGTAAAGGAAATTCTAAATTTGGTATCAATATATCGGTGTCCATCGCCGATGTAGATCGGTAAAGTGGTAATGATGGTTTAATATCTTACGTATACGACCATGGATGACAGAGAACAACATTAGATAACATTTTCCTTAAAAGTTAACTTTCATGTTGTTATAGTAATTGCATTTTGTTACACAAACTAGGTATACAATTTCAGATAGAGCCCTTATATACATGGCTGCATATATTAAGATCTTCTCATAAAAAATTTTAATGATTTAAGATGATACGGTGTAATATTTATTTGATCAGTTACTATTTGTCCAACGCTGGAAGCTATGTACAGAGCCAGTGATTTTTGGTGAAAAGAATTCTGCAACAATTCGTTTCATTGCCTTACGTGTATATCTATTTCTTTCCTTCATGGTCACCGATTGGAAGTTTTAAACTTTTGTCGTATCGGGGTCCTACCCGCAAATCATGGACGTGTGGTGTTGGGGTAACATTGTTCTGGTTGGTGCAGTCAAATGAGCCATGTTTCTGACCTATTATTAGGGCCCGGTAGACTTCGCGAAAATATTTCTGCAGCACGAACCAGAATTGCAGGTGTGTACGTCAGGCATTGAAACAATTTGCTACAAAATTCTTTTCACCAAAATACCCTGGCTCTATGTATGTATGTAACTTTCCTTCTTCATCCGTACCGTCGTTAACTGACACCATCGAATCAAACGTCTGATGTGCATCCAACTTTCGTGCAGTATGTCGCCGGGGTCAGCGCTCTCATTGGCTAATGCTCATCGCGTCGCGCCGGCTTCATTCTGTGTCAATACAGCTTTTACGCGAAATTAATAAATATGTTTACTATTTGCTGTAAAATATGCACTTTTAAATGTGTTGCTTAACTTCTCACGTTAACCTATGTGAGCTCTTTCCATCTCTTGTTAGTATGCACGTTACCATGTTAAAAACACACAGTGAACACATATTGTCTATTACAAAATGTTAAGTAACCTCTTACTGCAAACTACGTTTTCAAGAGTAATACATTTTGGTAATATTTCGTATGTATGTGCCGGCATAATTCTGATTTACTCCTACTGTTTAGTTTCTGATAACACTAAACATTGTTTTAAAATATTTTTTAATACAATTGCGTTCACGATGCGAAGCTACGATTTTAAGATGTGAGTTCATCGGAAAGTTTATTGATTTAAGACTCTGTATAGTTGTATGAGATATGGTATGATTTGTTCACGTAGACCTACACTGCGTTTATCTATTTTTTTTAAAGAAATCAAATTTTAATTTTTATAGTTTTATATAGGTATATCGGCATGCCAGATTTCAAATTTACATAAAATTATTTATTGCCAAAAAGAAAAGCCAACTGACTTAGCGAAAAATAAGGAATTCACACTGAAGAACAGCATCACGGACTCCACCAGAATATGTTTATAATCACATTAAAATTTTTCTGGCATTACAAAAAAAAATTAAATATATGATATCTTTAAATTTAATACCATTATAAACAATAAAAAATCAAAATGGTGTTCATGCATAGCTTGACGTAGCATGTAAAATTGTTCTTCACTGAGAAATATTTCATTTCAGTAAGTCTGTTTTTTTTTTTTTTTTATTTTTGGTAGTCTACTTAATTGCGAGAATTTTTTTTCTTGTTTTTGAAAAGCATTTGTAAGTTACCAATACTTATATGAATTGTGCTACTAGCAATGAGTAACACGCCAGTTCTTTGGTTAACCCCTATCCTGTTTACACATATTTGTGAAAAATTGTACAGATCTAGCACGATATTCTTGCGTAACTCTTTCTTAGTGTGCGGGAACGGCGTTATGTATGTAGGCTTGCGTACGTGGTTTACAATAAATTAATACTTTCGTTAAAAATATTTTGGAATCATTAAGGTAAATGACTGCTCATTTTTTATGCACAGTTAATGACGAAAGTGAGTGCAAAAGCATTGTATTTTTAAAGCCGTAAAATGGTTCATTGTGTTTTAAGTAGATGTGACTTCCTTTATTAATTTCTGGTTGTAAAGTGTTGAGTTTCTAACAATACGTCACTTAACTGACCCACATGTGCCGTGCTATTCGTCAGTGAATTATATTATTTCCTGGTATTGCAGAAATATACACCAAAAAGACAAAACGCTTTTAAAAGTTCCAAAGATATTACCGAATTTTTTATACTGGTGTAGATGAGCGAAATATTGTTTCTTCTAACGGTAACGGAGAACCCTACTTCAGTCGTTTCTCACACCGAAAATATAAAATTAGCTAATGTATTTTATAATAACAATCATATCATGAAATAAATAATTGTAAGAGTTGTTAAATGCTAATAAATATAATGGTACCTTAGATCCTTACCTTAACTTGCTTTTTAATAACTCATGCATTTCTAAACATTAAAAACTCTTTCGTTCCACAGTTCTATACGGTAACTTCCTACACAAACTGCATTTGTGTGTGTGTCACAGAAATTCGAAAGAGCTCTAAAGGTGTCGCTAGTCTGCGTATGTAATTATTTTATCACCCCTAACGAGGCAGCCACTTAACTGGTGTGCATGTGTTTTACAACATTATATTTTTGAATGGAAATTAAATTTGGCCGTACATTATTATTCGCTGGAAATGTGGTTTGAAGTCCAAGGAATGTTTTGACCCAATTGTCTTTTTAATACAGTTGGTATTTTCCCACGTACTGCAGTCTGAAGGATCCATGCTAAGCCAAATTGAGGGGCCCGAAAATTACGTTTCTGATAAGCGTGCTGAATTTTCCAACTTTTGGTTACAGACCTGGCGATTTCGCGAATTAATTTGAGAAACCGTGAAATTTACAACTCGTGTGTGTGTGTGTGTTGAGTACTTTACCTATTGGGTCACTGTTACTGAAGCTTTTCAATGAGGACAGCGGACCAATGGCAGACCTGCATAAAAACTCTTGATGACTCCCGCGTTACTTTCTCAGACGGAAGACTGGTCAGTGGCTGGATAAGCAGCCAATTAACAAGTGTCTGTAGACAGCGTGTACACAGGACTGTGCAGTCCAGCCGGCATTTCGTTGATCCCTCGAAATTTCCAGGTTTCTACCTTCGACGATGTATTTGGAAGTGCGTTCTTTTTGTAAATATACAAATGCTCTACGCGTTAAGAAGTAGGTTTGTCAATAAAGGTTATCAGCCTCGTTCAAGACAGGGTGTTGTTTAAATAGACGTGTTGGGATAATTTAGTGTCTAATTGCATGTGTTGCTATAGAATGAACCTAAACTGCTTCAATGCACGCATTTTACCCTAGAGAAATATACCATAAAATTTAAAATATTTTCGTGTCCATATGCAACATCCGATCACTTTCAACTATGATTTATACGCATATAAAAACATTATATAGGATTAAATGTGAATAATGACAGTCAGGATGTGCATACGGTCATTATGAGGCATATGAACAGAGAGCATGTGCTTTCTTAATAGGCCTACTACTCATATTTCACTAAGCGTTGATTGTTTGGGGTTTGATCTGAAGTATCAAAAACTATTTTAAGTTTATACAAAATTATTCCTTCACGTAGGTGAAGTTGTTCCAGGTTAAAAAAAACACAGAGACAATAATGTATTACAATCTAATAAAATTAATTAAATCCTTGTAAACACCTTTAACGTTAAATGAACATTTTTTCATGTTATGAATTAATTTATGAGTCCGTTTGCTTGAACATTCCCATAACATTCTTAAGAAAATTAGAATTGTGATTGAGGATAATATTAATATGTATGTATATATAATATATATAAACATGTATATAAACACATACGTATATATGTATATATACATATATATGTATATGAATTTTAAATTAATTATAAGATTAGTTTAGAACCGGTGACCGCCGCTGTTAAAAGGGCGCTATTATGTTTTCCGCAACCAAAGTCGGCTTTTGTATATATTATTTCAATCAGCGACTTGATTTAAACTGATATATAATATCACTGTAATAGATAGGCCTATCCTTTTTTTTCTGAAATGTTTTGGCTACGCGATGGTAATATTTTCTGCATCTATGTGAACCTGATCTACCTGTCTTTATGTGCTTTTATAAACCTGGTTAACTTGCTTATTGGTAAGCTAAACAGCACATAACTTAACTGCTATGATAACATTTAGAAAAACCTTCAGCCTGAGAAACTCTTCACAATACTCTTTTACTTTTGTTATCTACCCTTAATGTTCCTAAAAAAATAGATGTTAACTTAATTAGTTACAATAAAGTAGCATATATTAGACTCTACTAACGTTATAGTGCGATCCATGATAGATCTCGTCGTAACACATTAAGACAAAACCATACTTTCATCTGATTTACCTACATGCCAAAGCTTTTAGAGATGTCCTAGATGTTCACTCAGCCTATAGAAATCGCTTAATATAAACATGTTTAGGTTAACCTCAGAACCGCTTACATACCTGTAGTTTGATCATCACCTCGAAAGTTAACGGCCTATAGTCATAAGCGAAATTTCCAAATACATGTTTCATGGTTTAAAGCAACCCACGTCCCTTTGTTTGATGAATCGACTTAAGTAATACATAGGCCTACAGTATATTTTGTCTTACATTTAAAACCACAAAACCATTAAAAGTTTACACCCTATTATTAATGTAACCATGTTAGTATACTTTAACGTATTCGTACAGATATGGTAAAATCACAGAATTATTTTTGTTCAAAAATATTGTACAGAACACTCATACAATTTTCACCCTCGCTTATTGTGTCTTACTTGAATAGAAGTGGAATAATTTGAAGCCAAGTTCACGAATCACAAATGTGTGATTTCTGAGACAAGAGTTCACATTAGCGCAGTGAACTGCTAACACCCATACAACAAGAACCTCATCAAAATATTGCGTATAGTCTACTCTTCTCGTGACAAACCGTTGTTGCAATAATTGCACTTAACCGAAAATATCTACAAGTAGACTTGATATACATGACTTTTATGTATATGGTATGGGCTTTTAAATATTTCCTTTTACCTCTATTCATTTTCACAAAATACTTTTAAATACGTTCCTGTAATCGAAGTTATCACAGACAGCTTATGTAAAACAATTATATTGTTTTTTTATTAACAAATCCTGTAAAATAACCCGATTATCTCGCAGGCAACCTAATAAATACTTATTCGCCTTCAACATTACGGATTTTGCGGCGAAGAATTTATTGAGTTTAAAAATAATGCAACTTGAACTGTGCGATTGTAATTTTGACAGTCAAAATGATTAATTGGACTTTTTATAATGTCAATGTACACTAAAACTACATATACAGCGTTACTAAATTTTAGATTTTTAAAAAATCTGTACAAAATTTTGTTTTTAAAAGTGTAGTATCTAATTAAGGTAACAACTATCGTACGCAGTTCGTTGAAGAGGAATGAGAAAAGTTGAATTAACGAAATACTTTTCAGTGCTAACAAATACATAAATACAATTTTGTATCTGTAAAAATATCTCGCTCTCAGTGTGTAACCTTTCTGCACTTAACATTAAACATGCATCTATGCCTATTCCGACAATGCATAATCTGCAAAAAATTATTCTTTTACGAAGCGTAGTACTTAAAGAAACTAGAAATTTATGTGTTAACAGATTCAAAAATATTTCTTAACTTTTGTAAGAAACTTGCTTCTTGAAGTAACTTAAGCAGTATCCGTCATGTTTGCAATAACCAAATGGTTTTAAGTCACGATACAGTTGACTTGTCTGTCATTGTTCATTTTACCGGTTTTCCAGTTTACTTACTATAAAAAGTGGTATTAAATTCTATAACACAGTTATCATTGTATTTGAACGGGATTACTTTGATTTTTAGATTGGTTTTAATTACTGACGACGAGACGTAAAGTCCACTTATCTCACCTTAGATTGATTTTAAAACTACGCTGCACCTCGGAATGAGATAACGTGAAATGTGTGCAGACATATACATGATTTTTAAGGGCACATTAAAATAAGACGCTTATATGCGGAACATTTTAATCGGTCACCTACAAATTTTCTGGTCAAATTAAAAGTAACAAATGTAACGGTGTATGTATTTGCGATGTATGTACTTATTCTTATGATTTATGGAATATAGGTTTTCAAAATATCTTTAAGTTTTCTCTTGAATTGCGCTTTGCGAATAAGATTCCAAAAATTTTTCTTTGCCGTTAGTTTTCCTTTTAGTCGACCGCGGCAAACGTTTGGAGAACAGTAACGTAAGTTTTTATTAGAGCGAAATATATTTACCAAAGATTGGCAATTGACGGTGACCGTTCAGATACGGAGAACATTAGTAACTGAGAGAATTACACATTGAACCTTTTAAGTTGCATCGAATTTAACATACTATGCAATCACATTATTACACATTTTTATTACTTATTTGTTTTCACTAAAGACGTTTAGATGGGCCATAAACTAGACTCTACACATTCATTGCATCTTGTGAATTAGGAAATAAGACAAATACTGTGAACTGTGTGTTGCAGTTTAAGCAGTTATTAAACTATCATTAAATAACATTATTTCCTTTATATTGCATAAACCCTGTCTGCATCACGTATCTTAAGTTGTAAATGTAGCAGGAAAATTCAACCAATTTGTAACGCTTTACTAAATTTGTAGAAATAAAGGATTCTTAAAAGATTCATCACTGGTTTTTAAAACAAGGGATCTGTTTTTTTTTTTCGCATGATAGTAAATATTTCAAATCTTTCGTATGGTAAATTTGTGACGATAACTATAGGGGATTTCTAGTCAAGAAAGGACAGATTTACGAATGGAAATTTCTTAACTGTTCTCCAACACTTCCCCCATTTAGGAGCGTTCCTCTCTCAAAAAACCGACTTAACGGTGTAAATTGGCTTTTTTAATTGGGGTTTTGAATTGACTAAATATATTTATTATTTTTTGAAAGCATCTGTACGGGTTTTAAAATTTGTTTTAATTTTGTTGTAAGATTTCGGGGTTAATGACATATTTTGGACACACACTATTCTCAGTCTTTCATTAAATCATTTATTACCTTTACAAGACTATAGCAAATACATAACTAACATTTTGCTCAATTACATACAATTAAGTAACCCTAGAACAAGACACTTTAATCGTTCACTATACACCAAAGTAGTTTTTCTTAGATTTCATTAATTATTTCTGGGGTTATACTGACACCGAAAACAACCTCGCCGCCTACTCTTACAACGGGACTGAAGGGGCAGATGTGATGTTGCGAGTGTGTGGGTTGCAGCGTCGTCTCGCAGTCCGTGCGGGGGCGGCAAAGAAGGCAGCAGGAGCCCGCGAGAGGCGGACGACGTCCCAGCCGCCGCCACGCCTCCAGACGCCCGCTCCAGTAAGAGGATCCGCACCGCCTTCACCAGCACGCAGCTGCTGGAGCTGGAGAGAGAGTTCGCCGCTAACATGTACCTGTCTCGCCTGCGACGTATCGAGATTGCCACCTGCCTGCATCTATCCGAGAAGCAGGTGTGTTCCTCAACTATCCGCCCCCCTATCCTGTGCTCCCTAACATTTAAATAAATAAAGATAACAGATTCCATAATAATTATCGTAGCATTACAAGTGTCTAGCGACAAAAAAATTTGCGTTTTCGTTTCGGTACAAACAATTATACATTCGTGTCGATTTCACGACTTGCTCTTGACTTTATTTACACCTCCTAAAGGCGCTGATTTATTATGTGAAATTGCACATGTCTTTGGGACTTCCGCAGATAATTTTTGCAGGAGTTAAAATAAATCTGCGACATATATGTAACAAATTTCTAAGAAATAGATAAAATTAATTAAACGTTTAAAAAGAGTAGTGAGAAAAAATGTGGTCAGAGCTTAAAAATGAGGTCTCCATCATTGTAGAGGGAAAAGTTTGGAGAGTATGGAACAGCGAGAGTATGAAAAGGATGGGGAAACGCGACACCCCGATGAAATTCGTCTAACAAAAAGAAACTCTGCCACATTTCGAATATGCAGAACTTGGTAGTATTGTACCCATAAAAATGTGAATCTGGATTACCGTGATGGGCTGCTAGTTGTGTGGCGAAAAACACTTATAGAATTTGCATCTACTTTGTTTTAATAGTAGCATATATTTTGTCACATGACTCCATGCAAGGCCAATGTTTAGAATAATAATGTATTTTTGCTAGTAGAATCCCAGAACCAGAGGTGATTTTGGATACATGGAGTGATGTATTGTCACATTTACACGCATTATATTTTCTATATGAGTCAGTCATAGGTAAATAATAATGTGGTTTCGTTTGGACATAAACCATGAGGAATTTACCGTAAGTAAATACTCAGAGCTTCCACGTGTGAGAAGAACATGAACATTCAAATTAATATAAGTCACCACACGTGTCCAATGTTATCCTTGAAAAACAAACGCATACCTCGCGAATCCTGAGCTAAACTGGAGACGAAATTTTTGCTGTAAAATGTTGTAGGATGACATTTTATGTGGCCAATGTGGCAGCATCACACTGTAGTTAGTCGCCTCTTGCGCTCCACGGATATCTTACATATCTTACTATCACTGTTCGGACATGCATATTACGGGTGCAAATAAAAATCTCGAGCATTCCAAATATAATTCTACGTTTACTCGACGTAACATACACAAAATAATACCTGGACGTCGAGCGCGAGAGGGGACATTATCCATGCAGTGTTGCAACATTGTGCACGAAACATATCGTAGTATTTTTGCCACTAACATTTTCGTGTCGAATTCAGCCTAGGATTCGCGTGGTGTGCCTATTATGTAGTTGTGTCAGGAGATAATGTATATTCGAAACTTCTGGACAGTGAAGTGACCTTCCTTCTGGTCGGCAGGTGAAGATATGGTTCCAGAACAGGAGGGTGAAGCACAAGAAGGAGGAAGCGGGGGCGGCGCAGGGCCCAGAGGCACCCGGAAGATGCTGCTGCCTCCGCTCGTGCGCTTCTTCGGCCGCCAAGAAGCCCAAGGTCGAGCCGGCGCCGAGGGAAGACCACGACGCAGCCTCCGAGGTGCAGCACTGCCCTCTACCGCCGCCACCCTGACCCACAGCTGACGTCACGTCCGCTGTACGCCCTGAGACCAGTCTCGTCTACCATGAGCGCACGTCAAGCTGACGACTATCCTTCAACTCCCACGTTCTTTACGACGACTTATAGTGGCCTTACAACAGTTCGGGTAGGGGGTAGGTTTTATTTCCTCCCCTTCTGAATCCTTGAAGCAGAGGCGCCTCTAACCTTAAACAATCTACCTGTCTGCATACGATCATTTTACATGTTTTTTTTATCTTAACTATATAATATATAATTTAAAGTCATTTTATGGAATCAAGTCCCTATTATCCAAGGAAGTGACCATTCTACGTCCTTAAAGGAGAGTGTTAGACAATTTTATTGTATTTTCAGTTTTTGAGATATATATATTTTTTAAATCGTATTATCTTAATTTTCTCTTCGGCAAAGCATAGGATATATTCTTGGTAAAATACTTGACATACATAATAATGGAATCTTTAATTAATTTGCCATGCGGAACCGTTGCACGAGCATTATAGGTTAACTTTCATGAAATGTCTTGCAATGATACTGCATGACAAATTAATGAAATATTGCATTATTATGTACGTCAAGCATTTTATAAATAATACATCATATGCGTTGTCAAACAGAAAATTTTTCTAATACAATTTGAATAAACTTCATAGCTCAAAATCTGAAAATACAATAAAATTGTCTAACACTCCCGCGTAAAGAAGAAAATTAGAAGAGCTATCATTACGTTTGCCTCCTAATTTTTTAAATTTGAGTTGTTGTGCCCCTGCTTAGTAAAGTTAATTCTACTACACGTAAGAAATAAAATGTGTTTCACTATGAGAAAATTTGACATAGGAAAAAATTTTGTTTCTAGTTACGATGCTATCGCTAAGGTGTGTAATAAAATTAACGAACGTAAAAAAAATTAATTTATCTAAGCTTGATAAAAAGAGAAGTCACTTAATTAAATTTATAATTGAAAACATACAACGTTCGGGTTTTAAGTTATCAACTTCATGTAACATTATATTCACAAAACTCTGATATTAGTCAGTTTGTAACCCTTACCCATACCAGCGCAAGAATTGGCAGAATCATTTGTTAAACTAATAACATTGAACTTTCTAGCCAGTCGTAGAGTGAACTTTGGCGTTACCAAAGGATGACGAACCTCTCCAAACAGACGTCATTTGCAACTGACCAGAATATAACTTCATTTAAGAGGGCACGATGCATAAATAAGCGCTAAAAGCATCTGTTTAAAAGTGGTAGGTTTCCCCTACGTCAATTTGCAGACAACAAAACACAACATCCTTAGACGATCGGTTTCACTATTTTTCTAAGAAAAAAGGTTTTCGTAACTTCTGAGGAACAATCGCTGACGCTGAATTATTTTAAGTTGAATTACGGTGGAACAAATTATGCTTAATCATGCATCATTCTGGCTAAACGTTTTCTCATGAATTTGGCAAATATCATTATCTACTGTTGTTTTGTTGTTTCTCCGTATTGACTCTTAAAATCGTGTAGATTAAAAATAGTGTTTTTAGCGTTTATTTATATTTCACACACTCTTTAAGTTACTAAAGTAAGGAATCTTTCCCCGTAATTTTAATAGAGTGGAATTCCTCTTGTGATATATTTGTTCATATGTAAATATATTATATGTAGTTTAAGAAATTCTGTGCTTAGTGAACGTAGCTATTGTCGATTATTAAATCCAGTCTGAATAAGCATGCTTGGGGTCATGGCTTGACCCATGAAGAAAGTGAGGATTGACAAAAGAAATATTTTGGGATTTGTTTTGGCACCTTTAAATTATAAAAATTTTTATGAAAATAGATGCAAACCAGCTTTCACAGAAATAGTTAAACATAAATTGGAATACATAAATTATTTTAGTTTTAGGTGCGCAAAGACAATTTCTGAGTTTGTTACTTCGAAAAGACATTTTTAATAATATTACAACAAGATTTAATACGTGTTGTTGTCTGTGATATGAAGATTTACACAATATTACCCGGCGCTTAAGTAACTAACTGTACGTTACATAGTGTATCACAACGCAACAAATAGAAATATTCGTAAAAATCCTATTTTAGACATTTTGATAGAATTTATTGCTTACGCGACAAGTGAAATGCAAACACAACTGCCAGAAAAAATTTCATTATGATATACTTCTTGGCAACATAAACAATATATGAAATCTTGTTTGAAATGTATGAGTTTTTTCGTATAACAATTTTTTTACATTATAATATGTTTGTGTTATTACACTTCCAGTACCACGTAGTTCTTACTTAGTTAATCATACCATTGACCTTACGAATCACACCTCAGCATCAAATTAAAAACAAAAAATATTGAATTATTTTTTGAGAATTAAATGTGTCCTAGTGTAAAAAAACCAACCTGGGCTTTTCAGCAACGTGCACTTTTATTTCTCTCCAGGTATTCAGCATATTCTCAAACGTAGTGACAGTTGTAAATAATTTCGGTACTTAATTGTCTTACGGAAATATATTCGGTAAACATTAACCGTAAAATTACCTGACAGACTTATAAAAATACAAAGAATGATCTAAAATACCTAAAAAATTTGACAGCTGACTAATTTATAAATTCAGTTTTTACATAACACTGTACTGACCTTTAAACTGCCTATGCATTGCAAAATAAAGAAAATTAATTTGATAAGAAATGAGTGCCTTAAAATATAATACGTGTTTGTAATTTGGCATTACTGAGTGCCTTAAATGCGACTGCCATCATTTAAAATTCTTCCATTGAATTATTAATATTAACTATTTAAATAATTTTTCAAGAATTGTTTTACATAAGTAAATATCTGAAAAATATCCACAAATTATAATATGAAACGAACGCAAAATCTGCAGCCTGGGAAGTAACCAGAGCTAATGGCGTGCATTGAAATACCAAAAAAGAAAGTAGGTATTATGAAAGAAGGTATTACGAAATTGTTCATAAATATTGTATGTTTGTTTTTTTTTTGGCTTAAAACATGGCGATGTTGTCTGTAAATTTACGTGACAATTTAATTCAATTTGCTAATTGAAAATAACAAGTAATAAACAATTGCGATTCCATTAGAAAAGTGAGGAGAGTATATATGTACATATATACTCATGTATTTATGTATATATGTACATAAACGTATATATTGTTGTCAGCAAATTTACAGTACATAAGAAAAACTGATGATGTTTCTTTTTAAGAAGTAATGAACAAATACGTGTTCATAGTCATCTTTTATATATATGGCTGAATAAGCAGAAAAATGTATAAACAGATTAACATCTAAACTGTAAATAAATGTAATAAAATATTTTGTAATATTTATTTAATGAAATAAGTGTTTTATTTTGTTCTACTGTTTTTATTACTGACTTCTTACAATTGCATTCGTATTAAAACAAATCATTAATTTTTAAGGAATTACTTGTTATTATGATACGAGTACTTATTTAAATGTCTTTACCCTACAATCGGACTTCATCCACTCTGTACGTTTTGTGACGGTGAGCAAACTTTGAACAGTTCTCTACTTGTCAATATGTGCACATGTATCGCCAACGTTAATCAATGCGCAATGATTATTAAACCAATTTCTACAGTATTTTAATTGGTACACCCCAAAACGAAACTGACAACAGAA
Organism: Medauroidea extradentata; assembly: GCA_003012365.1. Classification (NCBI taxonomy): domain Eukaryota; kingdom Metazoa; phylum Arthropoda; class Insecta; order Phasmatodea; family Phasmatidae; genus Medauroidea; species Medauroidea extradentata. The sequence continues at coordinate 126,895 of PNEQ01040599.1, read as the reverse complement.
AACTGTGATTTACTATACAAGAAAGTTAAAAGGGCTGTTTATTTAATTGTTTAAATTGATTAAAAGTTTGAACATGGAACAGCGGTAATCACTAGAATGAAATTATGATGTACCAAAATTGGAGATCGCTAAATTAAACTAGTAACTTCTCTCTCTCTCTCTTTCTCTCTCTCTAGGTATGTATGTATGTGTATATATATATATATATATATATATATATATATATATATAGTGAACTGTGATGAAAATAATGTTTGTGAAAAAAAGTATTATTGAATTATTTATGGTTATTTGCCTAACTTTTTTGGATATCTGCTGTATGAGATGATGTTACAACATGCATTATTTACTTTTTTTTTTTTTTTTTTTTTGGAAATAACGTTAAAGAACTGACGTGAATGTGACGAAAAAGTTCAAGAATGACACTCATTCTAGGCAAGATGATTATAATTTCCCTTTTTTGCACAGAATTAAACTCTTAGGTTAAAATATTCATATTAGAAATACAAGTGTTTTTAACACATTAAAAAAAATAATATAGTACTGGCTCATAATCAGATCTAGTTTAATGTGTGTCTCACGTACATCTGCAATTATCATAGATATTTCTCAGTTCTTTTTGTGCTTACGTTCTACTTTTACAATGGTACATACACTGGGAAATCACAAAAGAGATAAACAGTAATCTAAACATTCATTCACCAAGTTGAGCGAAATTGCTAATTCAGTTGTAGCAAAGTAAGAGAAACACCTAATCAACCAAAACGTACTTATTTAGTTTTTCAAGTGAATTTTATCTTCTCTGCTTTATCTTTCATTGTCTTCACTTTTTAACCCCTCAAGTAAACAGGAGATGCCCATGACAACGTACCGATGAAAGGCATCATACGGCGCGATTTGTAAGAGAGAAACTCCGAGTCAACCCCACTGGAGTTGAATCCGAATCACCTTTGTGGGAAGTGACCACCCTAGCCGCTAAGTCAACCACAGTCCCACTACGTTAAATATGTTATTATATTAGTGTAAATATATAGCGTAAAATAACAACTAAAGAACAGGAAATTTCGTTCGTTCAAAGATCTGTCGGCTTGAGTTCGCAGTCTTGTGTTATGTACATTCTGTCTTCAGATTGTTAATTGACTGCTGATTCAGCGAGTATCAAGTCGTACATCTGACAAAGTAGCTCGCGAGTTAGCGAGTATTTTCGGGCAAATCTATTGTTTTTTTCACTGTCCTCAAGGAAAATTTTGTTGACTGTGACCTAATCACTAAAGTAATTAGCACGTACAAGAGTTTTAAGGGAACGGGTTCCTATTAAATTAGTTTTTGTGAGATTAATTTCTTACATCTTGAAAAGGAAGCAGATATCGCAAAACCGTTACGTAGACATGTTAGAAATTCTTTGTTCTATGTTGTCTATTTTTTTTCAAATATAAGTTTATATAGTTTTGACTAGTTATCGTCTTAATACAATTTTCTTACCTGAAAGTATTTAATTAACAGAAATTATTAAATATTATGTTATGGAAAAAGTAGGCTACAGAGTGTACCATCACGTCCGATCATGTGGGCTAACCTCACTAATGGTGATGGTAACAAACAATAACACAGGAAAAAAACGTGGGTTGCGGCTCCCTATTATTCGCAAGGACGCCTAGGCAAGGATTTAACCTGAATCCAAACAAAGGTAGAACTCATCATAACCTCAACGTACCATAATAGTTCTATCAGTTAATGATCAGCAAACGCTGCAAGCAAAATCTTAGTCATATTGCAATCATAAAAGAGGTTATATATAGATTAGCTTCAAAGAAAACACAGCAAATTCTGGGTTCAATCGCAACAGCGTGCAAATTATTTCCAACAATGCTATGTAACGGCTTTGCGATATCTGCTCCCTTCCAGGACATAAAAAAATAAAACTTAAAAAAATAGCACAAATAAGGACCCGTGACCTTAAATTACATGTCTTCTTAACTGCATTCACGTAATTTAGAGGCCCTCTGTTTTAACCCTTGTAACGCCTAACAGTCTTGAAATTGCATAACTTTTTACTACGGATGTACCGATACCACTTTTCACCGATACCGATACCTTTAACCTTAAGGATGTTCAAGTGCGATAAAAGCATAATTTTATATTTATATGAAATATTGTTAGTTTTGTAGGCGATACTTGTGAGTGGAATTTCCTCTTACGAAACAATTTTATCTTGCACAGTTTTCTCATAATGGTGCGTCGAAGTAATAATTTGCATGTACTGCTGCCAAGCAAATAGTGAAAAAACATACTGACTTACGTAAGTGAAATAATTCACTGTGAAATAACATGCCACGGGCTACGTAATAAAACATTAGGAAATACCCCGAGAACTATTTTTATATTTTAAAGAAATGTTGAATTTTGTAATATTTTTCTGTACTTCTGTGATTTTTCAAAAAATTCAAAATTTTGCATTTTGGGTTTTTAAATGTTTTGTTGCATAGCTTATGGGACGTAAATTCACAGTGAATCGTCTCATTCAAATATATTGATTGGTTTTCTCTATTTGCATGGCAGAGTAATAAGCAAAATTTGACTTTGACGCGCCATTATGAGAAAACTATGCAAGCTAAAATTGTTTTGTTAGAGGAACCTACATTCACAAATATCGTCTACAAAGCTAACGATATTTTATAAATATATAAAATTATGGTTTAATCGCTCTTGAACATCCTTAACCGATACAAACAGATACCGATACTTGGACATGCATTTGCGTAGCAATATCAGTGGTTAAAGTGAAAGCTTGCATGGCAATACATGTAACACAGTAACTTAGTGAATTCAGTACAACAACTATACTTAACTTTAAAAACAAGAATCGTTGTCATGCACAATTTCAACAATTATTATTTTCATACAAGCCTATAAAGAATATTTCAAAATTCTTAAAAACAAACATTAACAAATTTTGGCAAAAAGTAACAGAAGCAGAAGTATACTAGCTTATGCCATTTACATATATACAAAACAAAAAAAGTAACAAAAACTATTTTTGTGTCATTACTGCAGCTTCAAGAGAAACTTCAATTACAATACACAATCACAAAAATGACATTACATTGCATTACATTGAAGCACCGGTATATAAACATAAACCAACACAGCTCCGACTTCATTTATTATAGACACACCAAATAAGTATCTGGATCAAATGGATTGTTGATAAAGAAGGTGCCAGACATTTCTCGGTACATTGAAAAATTCTCAAAAGTTCGTAAGATACGCTCGTTAATGCGTTATTATAGACAAACCTGAATGGGCACGTGATTCACGGCAACGATTATCACAATTTTTTTTTTATAGAATCATTGAAAGTTGTGTTTTCTTCTACAATGGAAAACTATGATATTCTGTTTGTTTTCATGTAGGACTAAATAACAAGGCCTAATCAACATTTCAGACATTTTATGGCGACTGCACTTAATTGAAAACAATGTATTTGATGACTTACCTCTCGGTGGTGTTTCGCAATTCTTTAAAAGCTCTGAAATGGTTAAGCGGCAAATGTTTTCTCGTGTTTGAAGTTGTGTAAGATTTTGCCTCTCGACAAAACTTTTGTTACACGAGGAACTAACACTTGAATCACTGTTTTCGTGCAAAACAAAATACTCCCAGATTGCGGACCTTTATTTCCCGCGACATCTTCACTTTGTGGTTACATCTGTAGACCTACTAGTTACAACAATTTCTTAAAGGTCATATATCTCCTTTCCCGCTAATAGCAACGTCATGTCATATGGGGAGGAGAATTCACGCTCTCTTTTTCGTACAGTGTCTACCTCTTTTCGTTTGTTCCACCTCCTCCATCCATTCCTTAAGAAAGAGAGAGGAACTTTTTCATTATTTTCCTCTCCTCTGTGCAGTCTAAAAATAGCTTGACTCGCCCGCACAATGGACTGGAAAGACAGTTGGGCAACATCTGCGCCGTCACCAGTATGCTATTCCCGTTTACACAGACAAACATGTGATAAATGACTACAGCGGAAGTTATGTTGATTATTATTTTTATTTCATAATACGCTGATACAAAAACATAAACAAAAATGAGGTGCTGAAGTATGAACTACGCCGGTAAATGAGGAAAACAGTATCGGTACAGTTATCGGTAAAAATTAAAGTAAATACTATACCGATATACAACCGATACTACAGATTTAACCGAAAATGAGTATCGGTTCTCGGTAACGGTGCATCCCTACTTTTTACTAGTCGAGTCCGAAAGTCACACACAGATTAAGCGTTTGATACAAATTAATGTTTATTTTTTCTTCCCTTGATTTCAATTGCAGTTGAGAAATCATTTTAATTTGCCTACTTTTGTGAAATTCCATTTGGAGGTGTAATCGACGGCTGAGAAAACACTCACTGGATAAAATATTTTCGCAGCCGATTCTGTACTAGCATGGAATTTAATATGGAGTGAGACTTCAGTATTGAGAAACATTGGAACGAAATCGCAGCGTAAGTAGGAGCACCCAAACAGAACTTTTCAGTCAGTGGAAACTTCCCTAAGCCTCGAACAAGGATGTAATCAGATTCTGCAGAGTATACGAAGTCACAAATACTCCTAGATAGTCGCACGATAAAAAAAAAAAAAAAACGCTACCAGCCTAACTGATATGCCTACTTTCCTCAAAGTGAGTGCAAATTTATCCTGAAAGTTAAAATGGTTTAATTATCTAGGAATATTAGATGATAAAATTTATTTAGACGCGTGATACACGTTAAATACTAAAGACAAGTTCGCTTCCTAAGTAGGCCAAATATGAAAATAACCTGTTTAATAAATTGGAGAAATAAGTTTCTAAAATGTATTTCAATCGTATAGACGAATGAAAAATAGCCGCCGTTTTAAAAATATTACAGATAGATGAACGAAATATACGAAAGTCAAGTTAGGTTCGTATGCAATATATGTGTACCAAGTTTGATGAAATTCTCAAGGAAAATAGTCCTAAGATATGTATGCTACAAATATAAATATGGACGTCATTAAAAAAATATGAAGAAAGGATGAACGAATTACATAAAAGTTAAGTCAGCTTCCTATGCAGTATATGTTTACCAAGTTCGATGAAATTCTGGAAAATATTTTCTTAGACATGAAATACTATCCTAAAATAGAAAAACGACATCCATTTTGCAAATACGAACAAATGATGAACGAAATACACAATTTTTTAGTCAGATTTATATGTAGTATATATGTACCAAGTTTGTTGAAATTATAAATTACGGTTTCTGAGATATCTAACTTGACCTAAAAATGTTAAAACGGCCGTAATTTTGGAAATATGAAAAGGGTATAAATGAAATATATCAAACTTATGTCAGGTTGCTAAGTACTAAATTTGTACAACGTTCGATAAAATGCTGTCCACTTGTTAAATAGTTTTTTATGGGGACACACACACACACACACACACACACCGCCCACACAGAAATGTGATCTCATAAACCTACTTTTTCCTTCGGAAAGTTGGCTAAAAATATTACAGAAGGAAACTTTTCTTACAATGGACCACGTACCAAATATTTTTTGCACTAGTAACGAAAACGTTTAGCTGTCCCAGTTAAAAGGTTTTGCCAACGAAAAATAATTTTGTATGAGCAACACAATTATTCTGAAGGTTACGATTTTCTATCAGTGAATTATAAAACACAAATGTCGCATGGGGATGGTACCCGGGGATGCGGCATCATACTCCGATACAGAACTGCCTAACTGTGAGAGCTTAGAAGTCTGCCACTCCCTGAATGATTTTCCGAACTGGCTTGTATAGTTGAAAAGCGTTGGGTTAGGAGGGGTGGAGGTAACCGAGACGCCCGCCACGTTTACCACATGTAAAAATTCTGAGAACCGATCCCTTGTTGAAATGAACCTGTATAACCTCTGTGGGAGGCGAGTTCTTTAAACACTGCGGCTACCACTGCCTCTGACGAGCATAATTATTACGGACAACAAAATACAAACTTATGGGTGGGCTACTAGTAACTTTTCACTAATTTATAAAATGTAACTTATACTTGCTTCACAACTAGAGGGACAAACACTCAGTGAAAAGAGGACTAAGAATCAATACATACCAAAGAATAATGTGTTTAATTTACGCATCTGTCGACATGGTGACGCAGCTACAAGAAGTAGGAATCAATAAAGTTTTTCAAACTATGACTGATGCTGAAAACTCTCAGCGGCTTATATGTGTCAATCAATGTTGATTGAAAATGTTCAACATTTAAAATATTTCTAAGAATATGTTAGTTAAGAGTTTCTAGGACGTATGTTTTAAAAATGTAATTTACAGAACTAAGTTTGTTGGCAGAATTAGAAATGTTCTTATAATATGGTGACTGATATTTTTTCAGAATTATATTTATTGAAATATTGCTTTGAGAGTAGTTCCGTTAAAAAGAATTGTGTCCTGAACTAATAGCCGCTCGCCGCCTACAAAGGAGATCCCAGTTCGATTTCCGGCGGGATCGACACGATTTTTAGCATTTGGAAATCGTACGTATTTATTCGACGGATTTCCTTTGGGATATCCTCTTTCTCTTAAACATTCATTCTGGCGCTGCTCCTGTCTCATCTTATATCACCCTCATATGTGCTGAAAACCTCGAGGATAAGTGATGATCAAAATATAGTCACACTTCACTAACAAAACTGCTTTTGAACTAATAAAAAATGTAACAGTCATGTCTTAAGGCGCCCGCCCTACTGGTTGTGTGTTTGTGTGAGTGAGGCACGGCGCCAAGGGCGATGTTGACAGACTCATCTGGTGCGGTGTATACTTCAAACGTAAGGCACTGGCACGGCGTGAAGTGATATCGTAAATCACTCGCCTTACTTTCACTTTCGGTGGTGACCGCATCTTTTTATTGGTGAAACATTTTAAGCTAAGTCCATTGCATGTTTCTAGATTAGTTTCACGTGAATCCCTTCAGTTGTTATTAAGATTTCATAGGTTGGAGAAACAGTCTTAAGCCATTTTGAGGGGCACCGAAATGATTTTTCTAATTTATGTTTTGTTTAGAAACTATATTTCCGTCATCGTCTGACGTGTATTTTCTGTTCTTACATTGCCTTATTGGGCACATGTGGAACAGTTCGTTGAAAAGACGTATTTACGAACACTGTTAAGTTTTGTAAGCGCGTGGTAGGCGGTGGCCATAAAAAGGTTCCTTGTTATTGAACATTTCTTTAAAATATGTGATTCAGGGTTTTTTCGGTATGCGAACAAACTGATGCAGAATATTCTAAAGGTATAGACAGTTATAACACCAATTTATCGTTAATTTCACGCCATGAAATGGTAGAGCTACCACAAAATGTCATATGGAGGCACATTTAGGGTGGCTAGAGGCATGGCTAGAGGCTAGGTTGAGGCGTACCGGTTGTCTGTGGATAGCATTTACTCTTAAGGTTGTTCAAGTGGGGAAAAAACATAATTTTATATTTGTATGAAATAGTGTCAGTTTTGTACACATTACTTGAGAGTACATATACCTCTAACGGAAAAAAATTAGCTCATCTAGTTTTCCCGTAATGGCACTTCAAAGTCAAAATTTGCTTATTTTTACTTCATACAAAACTTGAAAACCAGTTAACATAAAGAAATGAAAAAAATCATATCAAAACTACGCGTTACTGTCTATGGCCTGTAGCATTAAAAACCCGTTACAAAAAATGTTTATGTTAAATAAAAAATTTCAAAATTTAAATTTTTTTTGGTACTTTTAGAAATTTATTTTAAACACAGAAATATTTTATAATGTGTTTGTATATACTTCAAGCCGTAGACGGTGACGTGTAGTTTTGATGAGATTTTTTCCATTTCATTATATTTACTGGTTTTCAAGTTTTGTATGA